>JAOBSW010000349.1:0-164874 GCA_026214975.1 Gentiana macrophylla | reverse complement strand
GTGATGCAAGTGATATCTTCTTTGTTAGCGCCGCTTTGGGTCAAAGAAAAGATAAGATCTTCAGACCTATTTATTATGCAAGCCGGACTTTGAATGCTGCCCAAAGAAACTATGCAACAACGGAGAAGGAGCTTTTGGCCGTTATCTTTGCTTTTGATAAGTTTAGATCTTACTTAGTGGGATCTAAAGTCACCGTGGTGGATCGACCATGCGACTCTTAAGTATCTCCTAGCAAAGTAAGATTCAAAGCCGAGATCATTGAGATGGATTCTCTTCTTGCAAGAATTTGACGTAAATCCGAGATAAGAAAGGAAGTGAGAACGTGGTGGCCGATCATCTATCGCGCTTACAATTAGAGGATGGTGAGGAATTACCTGAGATAGGAGAATCTTTTCCTGATGAGCAACTTTTCTCCATCACCACCATCAGGGGACATAATGATTGTGCTGCAGTTTCTTCGCGAATAGAGGTTGTGAAGGAGAAGAAGCAACCATGGTTTAGTTTGTTTGTCAATTATCTATCCGCAAAGTACCTGCCACCAAATCTCACTGCCCAAGAAAGGAAAAAATTCTTTAAAGATCTTAGACATTATTATTGGGATGAACCGTACTTGTTTAAGCTAGGATCTGATAATGTTTTTCGAAGATGTGTGCCCGAAGAAGAATATAATGATATTCTGAAGCATTGTCATTCCTATGAAGTTGAAGGACACTACGGGGGAGAAAAAACCGCGGCTAAGGTCCTCCAATGCGGTTTTTATTGGCCGACATTGTTTAAGGATGCACACCAATATGCAAAGGCCTGTCATGCCTGTCAAATGACAGGTAATATTTCAAGGAGGAATGAGATGCCTCTTAAGAGCATCTTAGAAGTGGAGCTTTTTGACGTTTGGGGAATAGATTTTGTTGGACCCTTTACTTCATCACTATCTAACCGATATATCTTAGTTGCTGTTGATTATGTATCCAAATGGGTTGAGGCCATTGCTTCACCTACTAACGATGCTAGGGTTGTGGTTAGATTCTTGAAGAAGAACATTTTTACAAGGTTTGGGACGCCGAGGGCGATTATAAGCGACAATGGTAGTCATTTTTGTAATAAACCTTTTGAAAGGTTGATGATTAAATATGGGGTTCGACATAAGCTAGCAACTGCATATCACCCCCAGACTAGTGGACAGGTAGAAGTCACCAATCGAGAGATAAAGCGTATCCTGGAGAAAACTGTCAATACAACTAGGAATGATTGGTCAATACGTTTAGATGACGCTTTATGGGCTTATAGGACTGCATATAAAACCTCGATTGGAATGTCACCATATAGGATTGTTTTCGGAAAAGCATGTCATCTGCCTGTGGAACTGGAGCACCGGGCCATGTGGGCAACAAGGATGCTAAACTTTGATGAGACCTTGGCCGGTGAGAAAAGGATGTTAGAATTAACTCGCCTGGAGGAGTTTCGTTTAGAGGCATACGAGAATGCCAAGATTTTCAAGGAGCGCACGAAGAAGTTCCATGACAAAAAGATTCTGGATAGGACCTTTCAAGAGGGTGATCTAGTTCTCTTATACAATTCATGCTTAAGACTCTTCCCGGGTAAGTTGAAATCAAGATGGTGTGGCCCATTTCAAGTACAACAAGTCTTTCCTTCTGGAGCGGTGGAGCTATTTAATTTCAAAGACGAATCCAGATTTGTGCTCAATGGACATCGTATAAAGCATTATCACGGGCTTCCGCTGCTTCTTTGAGGAGGAGGTTTTGTACCTCGATGACCTGCGTCTATGAATAAACCATCTTGAGCCGAGTCGAGCTAGCGACTATAAACTTAGAACTACTACTTATACCTATCTTTTTCGCTTTTAATAAAGTAGCGTCGCCTATCACGGTTTTTTCATCTCGCCATGTTCCGAGTCTAAGTTCGAATAAACGAGGTTTTTCTTTGATAGCCGTCATGTGAGTTTTTATTTAGGTTTGAATCCTTTTGGTCTTGTCCATGGCAAAGATAAAGTAAAGTGGCTTAAACTGCTTTTAGATATCTATATCTAATTATCGCCACATTATTTTATAACTTCCATAGACATGGTATTTGATGCTTTCGTGGAGTTTGTTTGTTTATACAGATGTGTCTGTCTCTCTCCTTTGTGCGATGATGATTACTCCGATAATGTTCCTTTACTTGGGAGCCGTTTCCCGAGCTAAGTCTTTCATCTTGAACTCTCATTTATTTTTGTCATTGAGGACAATGCCATGTTTAAGTGGGGGGCAGGGGACTTAGCTATATATTGTGCTATATGTTAAGGGGAACGGAATACTAAGATAATATTGAGCCAAATTTAAAAATTTTTATGGATAAATGCCAAGTTGTTTAACTCGTAGCCTTAAACTTGTGAAGTTCTTATACTTAGAATTAATAGGAAATGAACCAAGTTGCGTGAGTACGTGGTCATATTATACTTTTGCGATAAATTAAGAGTAAACTTAAGGATATTGATGCCAACAATTGCAAGTAGTTAGGTATTGTTCAATTACTCAACTTGTGAATCATTTGGTAACGCATGAGTTATAATAATTGAAAGAAGTATGTGTACATTGCTTAGATAATTGGTTATGAGGACCTAGTGTCGATATTTGTCGACTGATGTAATCTGATCTTCTTGCCAACAAAAGCGGAGTAATAAGCTTGGGACGTACCTGTGTTTTGACAATGCATTAAAACACTGGGCTTGTAGTAACATTACCAAAGTAGCCCCGCGCTTGTGGTAATATTCGATACTATGCATGATCTAAGATAGGGGGATACTCTATGAAAAGTTTTCTTCCTTGAGATTAGTAGTATTCGAAAAATATGCAAAAAATTGAAAAACATTTCGAATTTTTAGAGGCTTTGAGTAGTACTCGGTCTCCAAGTCCAAAAACCCTATAGATACGCTCTTGCTTATTGTTCTAGTGCTTTAACCATTGCGAGGCATAAGAAGTATGAATGCTGATGTTGGTGAATTTAGATATGAAGTCTGCATAAACTCTAATCTTGCTACATTTATATAAAACCAATGCATATGCACACGATCACGTCGATTCATAACGAGTAGTGAATAATGCATATCTTATGAGCATGACTGGTATGAGTTGACTCGGGTTTCTTGTGTAAGTATGAGTTGACCACAGAAAATGTTGTCTTCGGGAATAACTTGTTAATGCTTTGTTCGGGACGAAGCAAAGTTTAAGTGGGGGGCATTTTGATGACAGTTAAAATATACCTGTTTGTGTCATCAATTCTAACCTTAAATCGGAGTTAATTATATATATATTTCATATTTAATCACGTGTTTATATTTATTATTTAATGATAAGTGATTATTAATATGATAATTGGTATTTAGCTGTTTTTATTATAAAAGAGCAATTAATTGGGTGATAAATGCTGATTTTGCAGATCATGATAAATCGGGAAGATAATTATCATACAACCGGGAGATCTCAAGATAAAAGAGAAGAAAATCAGAGCATTAAAGAAAAGATAAATCAGATCAGTTCAAAAGCATGGAGTGGGGAACAAGTCAGACGAACCGAGTGTGAAAACGCGTGAAGAGGGAGGCTCGGTCGACCGAGCCATACCATTCGGTCGACCGAGCGTGTAGGTTCGGTCAACCCGAGCCTAATGTGATAAATGCATGTCAATCTTCTGGATTCTCCCTATGTCGGCTACAACTCCTATATAAACAGCAGCCACGATGTTGAGAACACACACCACTACAACACAAAAACAATTCATACAATTTTAGATTTTGAGTTTTAGTTTTATTTTCTTTATGTTCGTTCATTGTGGATTCGCTGATTCTCCGATTAGGAGCGCGAAAGAGTGGGAGTCACTCTCGCCTTCGAGGTATGACTATTCAAATATGCAATCTTTATTCGTAGATCTGTTATATTTTATTATGGAGTAATTTTATTTGTATTGATTGCGTGATGTAGATCTATTTACTAACCCATGTGTTTAGGTTAGAAACGTTAAGAAGTAATCATGATTTGTTCCGGCACAGAACTGTGTTCGGTCGACCTAGACGTGTCACTCGGTCGCCCGAGTGCTGTCGTTCGGTCGACCGAGCCTGGCAATGTGTAGGGCAATATTATGATCGGCTTCGACTACGTCAGATTCTCTGAATTGGAATTAAAACGAGTAATTAAACCTGATCAACTTAATTATTCGTCATCATAATTTAACATGAAACCCAAAAAGTGATTGTTACTTAGGATATAGATTGAATCGGCATCTAAGAAGTACGCCTTACCCTAGGAATGTTGCTTAGATGAGGTTACGGTTTATACCGGCATCCCTAGTTTTGTAATTGTGTCAGAAGTTATATGAGATGGAGGCATTAAAAAGCGAAGTCGCGTAATGGAGGCACGATGATTTAGATGGCCCAACCGGAGCTAAATCTACCTTAGGGGATGACTCCCGTAGTCATAATAATCAATCTTTAACGTTTGTTTTATCTCGTAATCATCCTAATTCACATGGGGGAGTTATAATCTACTAGCGTAATCAATACTATTTGTTTAGATAATATCAACCGTATTATCCGTGTTTTAGTAGTCTTAGTCTGTCTTTGTAGTCTTTTGTGTCTTGTGGTTGTCACTATTTTATTTTCTGCATTTAGTTGGTCGTAGACCGCCCTTTCAATTTAGTTCTAATAGGATAAAGTTGTGTTTTATTTGTGCCGAGTCTCTGTGGGATCGACCTCGACTCTATCTGACTATACTACAATTGAACCTAGTTCTCTTGCTAGTGTGTTAGTAGGCATCGAGTTAATAATTTAACTTGACCTCCATCAGGTACCCTATTACCGACAGTCCGGATAAGACTGTCACACCGTAAAATGTTCGGGGCGCATTAATAGAAAATTAATCATGAGACCCGTACTCCGATTAATAAACGCTATGGACTAATTTAATTTTAAGTACATCTCACTAACTCAATCCTCTTGTGTATAGCCATACACTGAGTTATGTGATTACATAAACGAGGTACTTAGGGTTTTCAGTAGTGTCTTAATTATAAGCATACATACATATAATAAGATGAATTATTAATTCTGTCCTAAAACAATTACATAATTGTCTTTCGGGCACTACACCTAACAATCTCCCACTTGCACGAAAGGCAAGTGGATTAATTGTTTTAGAGCACACCCTTTATATCTATATCCACAACATTCTCCCACTTGCTCAAAACAATGAGACATGTCCTTAACATTCATACCCTCCAAGCGCATCCAAGTAATTCATGTTTCCAAGTACGACCGGAGTATGCCGCCGTAGGGTAGGTCGATGACCCGCGCCAGCGTTAAAATCGAACACCATGTGACTTGGTACACTGATCAGGTAGATTGGCGGCTTGAGTCGATCTTTGGGATCGAAACGTCGCCTTTCCATCTAATCAGGTGGTAAGATTTCAATATGCCTTTGATTCAACACTGAGGACTAGATCGACTTAACGACTATCCTTAATCTGACCTAAAGCCAGAATCAGTGTTATCACTTATATTCTAGTTTGCACCTGAATATACTAGCATATTATTCCTCATTCTCCCGAAGATACTTGAGGATTCACTAAACATCCTATTTCGTATTCATCCTCAGGTTTAGATAACCATTCCTGAGAGGTAGGGTAGACTACATCGTTGAATGTTGCATAATTGCAAGAATATCTTAACCAGGTGAATGGGTGGGATTGCCAATGATCGATTCTCGTGGATTTTAGTGAATCAAATCCTTTAGAATGAATCCCGATGGCATGTCAGACTCTGACTTCAGATAACACACCCATGTTGTTTCCAACTGTTTCAGTGTTACCATTCACAAACACTAATCTACATACTACTTTACTAATATTGATGCCCAGTCTACGAAAGACTTATCAACATTCTGGTCAAGTCCACATATGACTTTGAAATGACCTAGAGGTTTGCTTTAATCCCCAAAGGATATAAGCTATGGCAGGCATCCTGCCAAAGGTTCTTTCCGAATAAATTAAGATACCGTTAGTCTCGCAAATATGTCTTAGAGAATCACCCCTATTTTCCGCTTTGTAACGAATCCGTTATTTGTTCTTAGCTAAAACCCTTCTGTTCTGAATGAATTCAGATTCCGTTGTTCGGCAAGGAAATATTAGGGAATCACCCCTATTTCCCGCTTTCTGACGAAATCAAGCAAGACTGAGTAGTAAGAGAGATTGCGGTCTGGTTAACTCTCTACCTTTTAGGGAATCTGTTAGGTGTGATGCCCGAAAGACAATTTTGTAATTGTTTTATTTAATAAATGAAATGATATTGTTATTCATATTTATTATTCTCATATTCACCGATGTGACAATAGTAATTACACTACAGAAAACCCTAAGTATATCGTTTATGTAATCACTTAACTCAGTGTATGGGATATACACAGGAGGATTGAGTTAGTGAAGATGTACTTAAAATACAATTAGCCCATTGTGAAGTTAATCGAGAGTATCGGGTCTCTCCTTTAACGTGCTATTAATGCGCCCAGAACACAGTTGGTGTGATTGTCTTATCCGGACTTTCGGTTAAGAGAACCTAATGGGGCATTTATATATGATAGATATATCATATAGAAATCGGACCGATTTGATTAGAGTTCTCGATATAATTCCGTAATCGAGAAGTCTTATCGAATCAATGGATGATCATATTTATGGATATATCTTAATCTCGAGGTGATCACGATCAACCGCTTGAATCGGTATGAAGTTTGACTTGACGGTTAAGGATTACACTGAGTCTGTGGTCCGAATTACCCCATCTTGGCATTGTACTTTGGATTGAGTGAGTAGTCCGTGTTATCACGAGATACGGAATCCATTCCTTCCATTTATGGAAGTAGATAGGCGCTTCCTTATTTGTTAATCCTAGAAACCGATCGATCGCGCGAGTTCATATCACACCGATTGATCACCAAATGAGTTGTATGAATTAATTGATCACTAGGGGTTAATGGTAAATAAGGATAAGAGGTTCTAAAAAGGGTTAACGGTAACTTCCGATTTAGAATGAATAGTCTATGGAGGATTAATCCATATGTAATGATTATATCAATGGACGCTTATTATTATTCTCGTGAGGAGATAAATATAATCTCATAATCGGAGGAGTGCGATCACGGGATTATGGTGGCATATTCTGTGATTGATTTATCGAATATAATTATTCTATAATTATTTATTTGATTTATCGGAGCCACGATTATTAGTCCATGGTCCCCGACGTGCCTCCTAATATAGCATAGCTATTGTCGGACGTCGAATCCTAATAATATTAATTTAGTTCTTGTTGGACTTTATTAAAACGATATGTGAATTAATTGTTTAGTGGACTATTAAATTGGTTGGGCTAAATAATTAAATATGTGAAAAGACATTTTTCATAATCTTGTGAAAATTAGTGTGTTAGCGAAAATAACATTGACTAGGTCAATGATGATGAATTTCGGCCATGGCATATTTTTAAGAAACAAGAAATTAGTTTTCTTGTGTATTAATAAGACATATGCACAAAATATTTATTGGATAAATATTTATGAAAAGAAATAAAGATAAATATTATCCTAGATTTGTTCTAGAATATTATGGAATTATCTTTTATTAAAGGATTTATTTTGTTTGATAAATAAAAATCCTTGAGGCTAAGTTTTACTCTCCTATATAAAGAGAGCTTCTCCCAAGCCTTAACACACACATGATTTTCGACTTTCACCTCTTAGAGAGGAGAAAGGGTAAATTCGGCCAAGGGAGATTGGGAAAAATCTTGGAGATTTTTCCGGTAGCATATCGGAAGGGTTCGAAATGAGAATTTCCTTCCACCGGGAGTTGCTTGGATCACACGTCACGGAAGATCGTGGTGCTCTTCACGCTTTCCTTCGCTCATCCTATTGCGGTTCTTCAACTTGGATTTTGAGATCCAAGAGGTATGATCTACAACCCCTTGTAGAATAGATCTAGTTGTTTTATTACGTATATATTATAGATCTAGATCCATTAAATCGCTTCCGCTGCGGATGATATTACTAACAGTGGTATCAGTAGCCATGGTGATCTATATTTATACGTATAAAATATTAGATGGTAAAACATGTAGATTTTTTGTCCCAATTTTTTGGGGGCCGATGCATATGTTTAATTTTTATGCTTATGAATGTCGTGGTTGAAGAGATGGATTGGGGTTGGCACTGTTTACCCGTTAGATCTATTGTAAACTCATATAAACGATAAAAATTCGTCCATATGAGTATAGGAAATTTATGTAATTCTTTTTTATTGCAATTTTAATTTCCAGAAAATAGATCTGTTTAGTAGCTGTTTAGTTATTTCGTGTTTCCCGTTGATTGTGCCGTTGAAACGACGATCCCTCCGGTCAGAATCAAGATTGGAAGATGATGAACAATTCCACAAAATTTGGCGTTGATCGGAGTCCGTTTTGATATCCGTTTGATGCTGCGAAGAGGCTGCTGTAACAGAAAAACGCAGGATTCACAGAAACACTATCTGTGACTTCCTCGATTTTCTGGGAGAGTTTGGACCCTTGAAAAGCAAATCCGACCGTTCATATTGATCAAATTTGAGTTTTGGACGTACCATAAAAATTTAAAGTCGATCAGGATTCATCTCGATTCCCGATCTGCCTCAGGAAGTCCTTGATGCAGTGCAGTCAAAGTCAGATTCAGCAGCAAGTTTGGAGGTTTACTGGAGAAAATTGGTAAGTCAAAGCACCGATCCAACCGTCCATATTGAAGTTCAAGGAGTGAAGAAAAGATCTGGAAAGTTTCGTCCCGATCCGAGTCTGTTTGGTATGCCAATCGTCGAAGAGTTCGAACAGCTGCAGATTTTGTTAGAAAGTAGTAAACCCTAGTTAGGGTTTGGTTATTTATTTTCTAATAGGTTAGATACGGGGGTACCAACAATCCATCTCGGTGTTTAAATTGTCCGCACTTTATTTTTTATGTGTTTGATCATAAAATAGATATAAAATCGGAATTGCCATGACATGCATCATATCATAAATCCACTCCATGCATACATGTAGAATTTTAATTTTGGTAATTAAAATAGGCATGTATACAAACTCGTGTAATTAGTTGAAATTTAATTAATACGTGGTAATTAATAAATTTAGTAACTAATTAATGATCCGAGGACGGGTTATGAAATCGTTAAGCCTTTCGGTGTGTGTTCTCGTGAACCGCCTTAAAGCCCAAACGAGATCACGTTTTCAATTCATAGTGTCTACGAGATTGAATGATGGTAAAAGAACAAATCTTGGATAAAAACGGTTCGCCTATAGGTTGGGTGGTCAATCGAGCCGCTCAAACGACTTAACCCTCCTAGTGTGACGTATGCACGGGGTCCGGCAAGACTAAGCCAAACCGAGAGCGGAGGGTTATTCCTTCTAATCTCAATAGGCTCTCTTGACCCGATTTCGTCCGATCATCACATATGTTCCAACGAATAGGGCGGGTAGGCTTGCCTACGTTACCGACACCATTCGAATCCTTGATTTGATGTGCTTTTATGTTAACATCAAAAGACGTGGTTAGTTAACCCACAACCACTTCCAAAATATTGGGTGGGAGGCGGGGAGGCGGTACCAACCCCACGGCCTCTACTATAGATACAAGTAAGTGAGAGAAGGTGACGCCTCATGGCGCTTTGATTTCGTCCCCTACGGATGGTGTTCACTCCTATCAACATTCATGGCTTGGTCTCCGAAAGGATAGGATTTCTGGGTACTCGCCGGGTCACTGACCTATCCTACGACGGCACACTCGGGGCGTACCTAAGAGATCCGATATAGTAGGTCACACTCATAAAGGATATTTTTGGTAATATCTAGGCTAAAAGGAAGGTAGTCAATGAATAAAGGGATGTTCGATTCTCGTGGGATGTTCGATTCTCACAAGTTATTCATTGATGAGATTGTCTCGATTTAACCGTCATCTCTTTGACCTACCCTTCGCGCGGCATCGAGATGCGAGGTTAAAACCTTGGAATGGTAAAGTAGACTTAATTTTAGTTTACAATTCCTAAAATAAAATATAGTAGTGTTAAACTTGAATTAATACATGTCATTTTATTTACAGCATTATATCCCTTACTAAATTGCTTAAAATTTATAATTGACTAGTATTGACTTCGTTAAAAAGTGGAAAGTAACTAGGACGTTGAACTAGTTAATCGATAATGCAATTATTTTTCGAAAGAGATATTTTCACTTAAGCCTTTTAAAAACCAGAGTGACATATAGGTATGTCACTAGTGTCATTCGTGTCAAACGGGAGACAAACTTAGGTGATTTCGGACTTTGAAATTCTTAGTGAATTTTGAGTGTGTAGTGATTACACGAGTAATTTTCTAATTGAAAAATCGGAAAATCATGAAGTGTTACTAGTTGGACGATATTTGGAATCGATGAACTAGTGGGAGCTTTATGATTTGTTGTTTTTCTAGAACATTAGAAAAGTGTAACTGACTACACACGTAACCGTTCTAATTGACAAAACGGAAAGTCATAAAATGTTGCTAGTTGGACGATATTTGGAATCGATGAACTAGTGGGAGTTCTATGATTTATTGTTTTTCTGGAAACATTGGAATATAGACTTTTCTAATCGAAAAAATCGGAAAATCATAAAAATAAAGCATTGCTCGTTAGACGGTATTTGGAACCGAAAAACTAGTGGGAGCTTTAATGTTATGATTTGTTGTTTTTCTGGTATATTAGAAAATCCGAGAAGTCCCGACGAGTAACACTCGAATAGACACTCCCACGGTTCAAGAGTAGTGTCTACTCAAACGAACCATTTTCAAGATCTGCTTCCATTCACGGAAAGTCAAGAATGGGTGAATATGTCTAAAAGTGTTAGTCACCTAAACCGAAAAACTTTAAGGTCGAACCGAAAATTAATTAATCAAAATCATAGGATAAGGAAAGTGATTTTGGATCACCAACCTATGAATCCTTGGTGATTTTCTCTGAAGTTCTTTGGAAGAACAAGGTAGCAAAGCATTTAACGATTAAAAGAGTAAACAACGGGCGCTTAATTTTAGCTAGAATAGTGGGAGTGATATAAGGAAATGAATCTCGGTTCAATCCTTGGATATCGCGGAAAATTTATTTTCTGCTTAAGACTCGTTGAACGAATGGATTTACCTTCTATTCGATAATTTGTTTGTCGTATGAAAGTGAATATACCATTTGTAGTACTGAATCCAAGACTCGGACTTTTGTTTGATAAAGTCAAAACCACTTAGAATCATTGAAATATGTATATAAAACACATCTTAAGAACTATTAAAAGCAATTGGTTTCTATATTTAGATAAACGCTTGTTAAGGGTGATTTTATACATTTTATAAGGATATATTTTATGTCGATATTCCCCATATTCTTAGGATTTTCATAGAAATCGAGCTTATAATCGATTAATTGAGTAAATAGTGTTTTTAATAGGTTAATTGCAAAATGTAACGATTTATGTGCTTAAATTGTGATTTTATGTTATTTTGGGATTGTGTTACGCTTTGGTATATTTTCCTATGTTATAGATACATATTTTGGCATGCAAGAGGATTAAATGATGAGGTTTTGCATGGAAGAGAAGTGAAATGGAAGGAAGATGGAGATAAAGCTTGGAATGAAGCTTTCAAGCAGCCGAACTTCCGATGCAGTTCTTGATATGATATACACTGATTTGACTCTCGACCTCAAGAGAAGATTTGTAGGGCTTGAAGAGAGGATTCTACAGGATTTTGAATCACTTCATTCCGACTTATGAGGCCCGAGATATGAGCGTTACAAGTTTGGATGCTGTTGCTAAAACTAGTGAAAAATCCCGAAAACGACTCGTAATACGACGGGCTAGTCAAAAAGGCATTTTCTGAAGAAGAGTCCTTAATGAAAGTTGTAGAGTTTTCCGAGAGCTTTTTTATGACATTCGGATCATAATTTTTGGAGGTCTACAACTCAAGATATGAATTTTAGAAGTTGCAGCCTTTTAAACGAGCGTCCAAGCCAAACCGCCTCAGCACAGCCGACATATACTTTAATTCCCTAATTATTTAGGAATTATTCAGCAGCATTAACTGACCTTATCACCTATATATATGTGCAGCTACTCAAACCCTAGGGGAGAACAATTTTCTTCCTGCGGCAACACATTCTTCCAGCCGCATATTCAACTCACAAATAGATGATGATTTTCTCTTCTCTCATAATCGTGATCATCATCATGATGCAAGGCTAAGCACATCGCGGTAGAGCAACGGATGAAACCACACAACGTCATCACAACCATGAATCGTTAGTTTATTTTTATTTATGATTTCGAATATTGTTTTATTTATCGATTGAATCTTGGATTAATTGTTAAGTGTTTTATTAGATAGGAATGTCAATGAAACCATATTTTGCTTTGAATTTATATGGAAATATGATTCAATAGTAGAGCTTTTCAATCGATACGGTTAATGATAATTTGAGGAATCACTTGTTGTTAATTGGGTTGTTTAATTTGGGAACAAATTTATGATCTTGTTATGAATGTTAATTTGTTTTGCTTGGAAAAGAAAACGAATCCTAGAAATTGATTTAAAGGAATTTAGTCGATTTCGAGATTGATCATACCAATAAATCGTATTTGGATCATAAAGTGGTTGCGTGATTGTTGTGTGGTGGATCATTGTTGTTTTACCGTTCTTTTAAATCTTTGATAAACCGAAATCGTTCGTAACAATCGTTAATTGCTACGTCTAGTTAGTTAATTAGTGTTAGAAACCCTAGTTGTTAATCCTTATTTCTCCGCAAATTTTCTGTTACTATTCATCATTACTGTTCATAGTTACTGTTCATTGCCTTTTAGATCATAATTAGTATAAAATTTAATTTTAGTTAATAAGTTGTGACATTATTTATAACATTTATATTTTAATCCGATAATTGTACGATTCCACTTAGATTTACTCGGTAACACCCTATACTACGATCCTTATACTTGGGGTGTTCCGGTAAAATAAATATAAAACAAGTTTTATCGAACAAGTTTTTGGCGCCGTTGCCGGGGAGTCGGTAACGGTTGTCGGATTATTTGTTAGTATAGTTTTGTGTCGGTACTAACTCTGTTTTGCAGGGTACAAGTGCTAGCAGGTACATTTTATTTTTATTTTTATTTTTATTTTTATTTTTATTATTATTATTATTTTTTTTATTTTACTTCAGTTTTTAGTTTATAAATTTTAGATTTAGGGTTAGTTATTTTTATTTTATTTTATTATTTATCTTTATTTTATTTTATTTTATAGCTAACTGATCGATAACTAAGTTTTAGGATTTAATTTAGTGTCTTCTCGCTCGTTATCCTCGCTGCTTTCTCGTTTCTACCCTCGCTTTTAGCTTTCAAACAAAGTCCAACCATATAGACGCCCGTCTGGTTTTAATCCTATCTTGAACTGTTCCAAAGACACAGCATTTGCGCCTGGAGTACCAAACGCCGTCCGGATCTCATTCCAGCACGAGCGCCCGTCAAGCTTTGGACGCCCGTCCATGCTTCTCTTTCTTGTTCTCACTAATTTAATTCCATCCTTTTTTTTTTTTCTTTCTCAACCCTTGTTTACAAGGTTAAATCCATTGTCAACCTGACCTTTCGCTGTTGACTTTTCTGTTGCTCCCCCGGTTTATGCAAACCAGGAGTAAGAAAGGACCGCTATTATACTGTCCTCGAACCTCGAACGGGACATTTTCAAGAGGAGAATTTTCCCAAACCCTGACAACATGAGCGAACACGGTTCTAGTGATGACGAACCGGAGAACCAAGGGGAATAATAACCAAGATCCCGCTCAATTAAACCAGATCTCGATGCACATGTTGCGTAACCAACAACAACAAAGAAGCCTGGATAAACCAACAGATGCAACAACAACCTCGGACAACAAAGAACAAATTTCAGCGGCCGCAAATTGTTGTGCAAAGAAGACCCTTATGCGCCTTTATCTTGATCAAGACTTCTTGGAAGGGCATAGACCAATTCGGCCTCCAGAGATGGGAGGAATGCATTTTGATCTTAAGAATGGAGTTGTGGGGATGGTGCAGAATAGTTCATTCCATGGCACTGCTGCAGAAGACCCACATGACTTCTTGTCTACTTTTGTGCAAATATGTGAAGCAGGTCACTACCCTGGCGTTCCTACAGAAGTTGTTAAATTGAAACTTTTCCCGTATGCTTTAAGGGGTGAAGCAAATCGATGGTTTAAGTCTTTACCCCATCACTCTCTTCATAATCTGGCCGATGTTAAAAGAGCCTTTGCTCAAATTGCTTCACCTGGAACGATAATGGAACGTAAAAGAGATATAGCCACTTTCGAGCAATTAGAAGGGAGAGAGTGGGGAAGGCTTGGGAGAGGTTGAATCATTAATGAGAAAATGCCCTAACCATGGATATACTCGACATGAGCTTCTAGAATTATTCTATCGTGGTGTTACGCAACCCAATAGAGATTACTTGGATTCCACAAACTCATGGATCATTTTTAGGAGGAGGAGATGATGCCGCCTATAGGGTAGCGTAAACGATAGCTAAGAATAACATGTGGGCAACTCAAAAGAAGACCCGTGTTAGCGGAAGCAAAAAGAGGTCGCTTCAAGTGACTCAGAGACAAAGATGCTAGTTGCTCAAATGGAAATAATGAACAAGCAACTAGCCAATCTACAAATGAAGCAGCAAGAAGGGCCAGCAGATGTGAATCACTCGGGCATACAAGTCGGGAATATGATGAATGAGGAAGTGCAGGCCTTGAGAGAACTGTAATCAACCTTTCGTAAGCTTCACCAAAATTCGTCAATCAAGTCAAACTCAAAACCGTAACTATTCGGGAAACCCGCGAAATAGTTATTATACACCGCCTGGTGCATCCAACAACCAAAGACCCCAAGGTAACTGGGCCCAAACGCAAAATCAACAGCCCACCTATGTCTCTCAGAAGAAATTTGATGAGCTAGTAGACATGGTGAAAACACTAGCCACCGGTCAAAAAACGATGGAGAGACAGATAGGTCGATGGTCGATCAACAAGCGAGCACTCTCCGGAAGACCGCCTAGTTATAAGGATAAAACCCTAAGGCGGATGTCGTTGCTTGTAATGCCATCACACCGCAATGGAATTATGGACAAGAGGAGGAATTGAATGCAATACCCTCGTAAGCGGTAAGACAATTTGGACCCGAAAAGATGTCGGAAATGAGTAGCCCCTCCCGACGCCATAAGTTCGGGAGGGGCAATCGTGGTTAAATGCCAAAGAAAGCATCGGTGAGGAAGAGCCGAGTGGTGATGATACTTCGGGGATAGTGATGAGGATGTTGAGAAGAGAAGTCGTATCTCAACCCCGACTAAAAAGAAAACGAGAAGTTTGTCGATGGAAGGATAAGGAGGACGGCCATTAAAAGTCAACCTATGATTAATCATTCAAAACCCTTCCTTATCCGGCAAAGAAAAGAGAGAATACCCTAAACTCGACAAACAAAGATGACGGAGTGAGGAAAATGCTTAGAGATACTATGGTGACTATGCCACTTGCCGAGGTATTAACCGAGATGCCTAAGTCGTCGTAAGTATCTTAAGGATGCTGTGGAAGTAAAAAGAAGCTAAAGGAAATGGCAGAGGAAGTGTTAAGAGAAGAGTGTTCAACGGTTTCACAGAGCGTTGCAATCAAGCGAGGTGACTCTCGGACGACCTTCAATCTCCTCGCACGATTGAAGGCCGCACGTTCCACAATGTTTTATGCGATTCAGGGCCTCTGTTAATGTGATGCCATTGAACGCCTGCAAGAGTCTCGGGCTGGACAAAAGGCTAAAGGAGCGCCCCGCCTCTCTTCGGGCCAGGACCGATCTAGCCGCTTAGCACCGGTTGTGTTAACAACGCCCTTATCCATGTTAAACATTTAGTTTTTCCAATCGACCGGGTCATACCGATTACCACCGACAAGAGATGCCCTCGATTCTGGGCCGGCCTTTCTTAAATACTTCGGCCTCCACCATTGACTTCCAAACCGCCAAATCACTCAAAGTAAGGTGACTTCTTCATTACCCTCGAGCAAGGAAAAAGTTCTCATGAAGCTTGAGCCGTGAGATCTCATTCATTGAAGCAATCTATGGGGATGAATTCGACCCTGATGAAGAGCTCACGGAGATAGGAGCATTGGATGTTATAGTTCACGAACAGGCAGGAATCACTGAAGAGTTGTCTCAACAACTTGCGCACACTGAGCCTATGAGTGAACAGAAAATCTGGGACATTCCAGGGATGAGCAGCAATGATTTGAAGGAGCTCAACCAAGCAGACTTTAACCTCGCAGAGGAGGAAGTTTTAATGGGTAGTTGGGACGAAATAGATTTCTGGAAAGAAACTACTCATTGGGATCTGGATGATTGGGAGCAGCTTGCAGAAGAGCTTGAAGAAGAAGAACTTAAGAAGATGGTTAAGCATAAGAAAGAACAAACGGAAGCTGACAGGAAGATTCCTTTAGATGATGTCATTCAATACCTTTCAAGTTACACCTCGTAAAGATGAGGTGTTTTTCAGTCAACCGGTCCAAGCTCACAAGGAAAAAGGTGGTCCCTTAAAATCTAGTATCGAGCAACCACCGGCTGACTTAGAGTTGAAACCACTTCCGCAGCACCTAAAATACATCTTCCTTAAAGACGGTGATAAGTTGCCCTTAATCATCTCATCTAAACTCGAGCCGGAGCAAGAAGCGCACTAATTAAAGTGCTTGAGAAACATATCCTCGCTCGATGGCGGTGGGCGATATCGGAGAATCACCAGACGTGTGCATGCATAAGATTCGAACGGAGGAAGGAGCGAAAAAGGTCAGACAACCTCAAAGGAGGCTGAATCCGCACATGCAGGAGGTTGTCAAAAAGGAGATTATCAAATGGCTTGACATGGGAATTATTTATGCCATAGCTGATAGTGAGTGGGTCAGCCCCACTCAAGTTGTGCCAAAGAAGGGGGGAATTACAGTGGAAAAGAATGAAAAAGGAGAAGAAGTAGCCTTACGCCTTGTGACTGGTTATAGAGTTTGCATTGATTATCGCAAGTTAAATGAAGTCACTGCTAAGGATCATTTCCCCCTGCCCTTCATTGACCAACTTCTAGAAAGACTGAGTGGTCATAAGTATTATTGTTTCCTCGATGGATATTCTGGTTATTTCCAGATAGCCATCGACCCTAATGACCAAGAGAAGACAACTTTTACCTGTCCATCGGGCACTTTTGCCTTTCGCAGAATGCCATTCGGCTTATGTAATGCACCAGCTACATTTCAACGGTGCATGTTAGCCATTTTTATGGACTGGTGGAGAAATGTATGGAAGTCTTCATGGATGATTTCTCAGTCTATGGCGACAGTTTTGATGAAATCTTAAAGAATCTAGATATGGCACTCCAACGTTGTGTTGAGAAAAATCTGGTGCTTAACTGGGAAAAGTGCCATTTTCTAGTCGAGGAAGGGATTGTTTTGGGACACAAGGTGTCCAGTGATGGTATTCAGGTGGATAAGGCTAAGGTAGAAGCCATTGAGAGAATGTCGTACCCGAAGACGGTGAAGGAGGTACGAGGATTTCTAGGACATGTAGGCTTCTATCGGCGTTTCATTAAAGACTTTTCGACGATAGCAAAGCCGTTATCTAACCTGCTTAAAGAAGAAGTGGAGTTCTTGTTTGATGAGAAATGTAAGACAGCTTTTAATAGCTTAAAGGATAAGCTTACCAGTGCCCCTATTTTAATCGCGCCCGACTGGACTAAACCTTTTGAACTATCGTGCGATGCCTCTAACTACGCATGATGGCGCGCAGCTTCTAGGGCGAGAGAATTGATAAAAGTTCAGCCGATTTACTATGCGAGCCGAACTTTGAACCCACCAATGCAATTACGCCACGACCGAGAAAGAATTCTTGGCAATGCTTTTGCTATTGACAAATTCGTGGTTATCTTTTAGGGTCCAAAGTGATGGTATGGACGAGATCACGCAAAGACTACGCTACCTTATGGGCAAAGCAGACGCTAAACCAAGGTTACTCGTGATGGATTCGATATTACAGAATTTGACCTTGAAATTAAGGACAAGAAAGGTAGTGATAATGTTGTGGTGACCACTTATCTCGCTTTAGTGAACGAGGGTGACGAAAATCCTAAGGAAATAGGCATTGACTTTCCGGATCGAGCAATTAATGAGACTAGAGAATGTGAGGTCGTGGTATGTCGATTACGCCAATTACTTAGAGACTCGGGCATTTAGAAGATATGACGACGTGAAAAGAAGAAGTTTTTCAGCTGACTTGAAGTATCTCGTATGGGAGGATCCACATTTGTTTAAAGTCCGCAAAGACGGGTTGCTCGTAAGGTGTGTTCCGAACATGAACAATTGGATATCTTAGAGCAATGTCATAGTGGTCCCGCTGTGGTGGACACTACGGAGCACCAAAGATCATTATAAAAATCCTTCAAGCCGATTTTACCGCCTACTCGCTCAAAGACGAAGCCTTTTGCAAAGGCCGTGATAGATGTCAAAGAGTAGGAGGCTCGAGAATAGGATGGAGATGCCTTTGAGGCCTATCTTGGAATGTGAAGTCTTCGACGTGTGGGGCATCGATTTCATGGGACCTTTCCCATCATCGTGCGGTAATAAATATATCCTAGTCTGCGTTGACTATGTTTCCAAGTGGGTAGAGGCTATAGCCACCCAAACCAATGATCACAAAGTGGTAAAGAAATTCTTGCAAAAGAATATCTTTACTAGATTTGGCTGCCCTAGAGCCCTTATCAGTGATGAAGGATCGCATTTCTGTAATGCACCACTGGATAAAATTCTTGAGAGATATGGTGTCAAGCATAGAATTGGTACACCATACCACCCCCAAACCAGGGCCAAGTCGAGGTAAGCAACAGAAGTCTAAAGCGGATTTTGGAGAAAACGGTGAATTCTAATAGATCCAATCTGAGTCCGAAGTTGGACGACGACTCTGGGCTTATCGCGATCAAGTTCAAGACCCCTATGGGTACGTCGCCCTTTCAAATGGTTTACGGCAAGGCATGCCATCTACCAATGAGTAATGAGCACAGAGCTTATTGGGCTATTAAATACTTGAACTTCGATAGCCGACTGCGGGGAGAAAAGATTATCGCAACTACATGAGCTCGACGAATTCGCACTCGGGGCCTACGAGAATGCCAAGTCGAGCAAGGAGAGAAAAAGGCGCCCACGATGCCAAGATAAAAGATAGAGATTTCAAGGGTGGAGAGATGGCTTTGCTTTACAACACCGATTACATCCGCTTGTTTGGCAAGCTTAAGTCCGATGGTCCGGACCCTTTGAAATTGTCGGTTTCATCCGGTGGAGCGATCTCCTTAAAAGTGTACAGCGGTCAACCTTTTAAAGTAAATGGTCATAGATTGAAAAAGTATTTCGGACAGCCTTATGAAGCACCTGAAGTCCTATACTTTCAGAAGGTGGTTGACATGACTGATGTGCCGATTTGTGATGAGATCCCATCCGACTTCTTCAATTCGGATGATGACATTATTGCCCTTGATCTTAAAGATGCTTCTACCACGACTCCTGCACCCATTAGTATGCCGGTGCCACAATTAAGCAACAACACAAAGAAGAGAATCAGTGCTGTCTGGATGGCTAAAGTCCAAGACTTAGTCGCGCACTTGACTTGTTGTTGCTGTGACCACACCGATGCTCTCCACTCTGACTCTGATAAAGAAGTAGCCCTGATCAAACCAAAGTGGCCCGATCCGGGTTGATTTTGAGATCTTTGTCAAGCTAATGACAATAAAGAAGCGCTCCTAGGAGGCAACCTAGTCTTTTACGTTATTTTCTTTTTAGTTAAATTTTTAGGTTTTTAGGAATAGAAATCATGGTGTTTTGTGTGTTGGTTATCCTTGTCTTATTTGTGATTTGCTTATTTTTGTGTGCATACATGTTTACTCATATACCCCTTTTGCCCCAAGATTATATGCTATGTCAAGTGTTGCAGATATTGTTGAGCAGTTTTTGGGAAGTTATCACTTAGTGGTTGTCTGCTCGTGATATGAGTTGCAATGGTTCATTTATGCTTCGCCCCGACCACCGCCAATCTCTACACTCGACAACCACGCCAAAACCAGCTAAGTTCTTTCTTCTACTTTATTTTTGCACATTCTGAGGACATAATGTGAATTAAGTGTGGGGAAGGGGATAGATGATTTAGGTATCTACTTTCATTTGCTCATATTAGTTATAATTTTCTATGAAAAGTGCTTCAATTTTCAAAATTTTTTGTTTAGTCCTGAGTAACATTTCACCGGCATGCCGGTTTTATAATCTGCACCTTTAGTTGTTATCGTGAGTCATATCATGTTCGGGAATAGGTTTAGTAAGTCGATACTCACTTGAACTTCATTTCACGAACCTATTAGATGAAAGAGCCAAATATAGAATAGTTTCCGGTTAGTTAAAGGAAAGTTAATTCTTGATACGAGATAACACTTATTTAGCATTAATGAAAGTTAAGAACATGTGCTATACTCACGCTTAGAATCTCAAGACCTTAGTGTTCTTGAGAACTTTGAGAGTCTTGAATGTGTTAGAAATATATTTGACCGAGAGTTTCCAAAGAGTTTGAAAAATATAAAAATATATATATCTATAAATAATAAATGAATAAAATTTCTTTCTTGGAATTTTGTTTATATCTATCACCTCGAGTCCATTTGGATACTCGCCCCAATTGGGGAGTGTGGTTTACCTTGGACAATAAGGGATTGAGTGATCTCGTGGTGATCGCCTCTAATGTAGGGAGTGTGTTATACTTTTGAGACACGACGATAGGAAATATAAAATATAATGTTTTTTTTGGAATTCTAAGTCAAGTTGATCTAAACCAGTAGAGACCGAAAGGTATTTTCTTGGTACTAAGCAAAGGAATTTAGTTGTGAGTTAGTTACTATGTTCTTGGTAATTAGTTTTGTTAGGTAAGTCTTTGTAGATAGAATGAAGTTTTCGTTTAGTTGACCGGATAACTCATTAGTGCTTGATGTATTATATCAAGAGAGGATCGGTGGAAGTTTAGTAGGTTCTGCACCCACATCACCGAGTGAGGTCGATTTGCTGAATACTAGCTTGTCATGATTTTGACTATATCTCGTGTCAGGTTATGTGGATTCTTGATAGTATGTTCTTGTTTTGTTCTGCTCGGGACGAGCAAAAGATAAGTGTGGGGGAGTTGTTAAGGGTGATTTTATACATTTTATAAGGATATATTTTATGTCGATATTCCCCATATTCTTAGGATTTTCATAGAAATCGAGCTTATAATCGATTAATTGAGTAAATAGTGTTTTTAATAGGTTAATTGCAAAATGTAACGATTTATGTGCTTAAACTGTGATTTTATGTTATTTTGGGATTG
Organism: Gentiana macrophylla; assembly: GCA_026214975.1. Classification (NCBI taxonomy): domain Eukaryota; kingdom Viridiplantae; phylum Streptophyta; class Magnoliopsida; order Gentianales; family Gentianaceae; genus Gentiana; species Gentiana macrophylla. The sequence goes on along the minus strand of JAOBSW010000349.1, from coordinate 143,356 downwards.
TGTTATGCTTTGGTATATTTTCCTATGTTATAGATACATATTTTGGCATGCAAGAGGATTAAATGATGAGGTTTTGCATGGAAGAGAAGTGAAATGGAAGGAAGATGGAGATAAAGCTTGGAATGAAGCTTTCAAGCAGCCGAACTTCCGATGCAGTTCTTGATATGATATACACTGATTTGACTCTCGACCTCAAGAGAAGATTTGTAGGGCTTGAAGAGAGGATTCTACAGGATTTTGAATCACTTCATTCCGACTTATGAGGCCCGAGATATGAGCGTTACAAGTTTGGATGTTGTTGCTAAAACTAGTGGAAAATCCCGAAAACGACTCGTAATACGACGGGCTTGTCAAAAAGGCATTTTCTGAAGAAGAGTCCTTAATGAAAGTTGTAGAGTTTTCCGAGAGTTTTTTTATGACATTCGGATCATAATTTTTGGAGGTCTACAACTCAAGATATGAATTTTAGAAGTTGCAGCCTTTTAAACGAGCGTCCAAGCCAAACCGCCTCAGCACAGCCGACATATACTTTAATTCCCTAATTATTTAGGAATTATTCAGCAGCATTAACCGACCTTATCACCTATATATATGTGCAGCTACTCAAACCCTAGGGAGAACAATTTTCTTCCTCAAGGCAACACATTCTTCCAGCCGCATATTCAACTCACAAATAGAAGATGATTTTCTCTTCTCTCATAATCGTGATCATCATCATGATGCAAGGCTAAGCACATCGCGGTAGAGCAACGGATGAAACCACACAACGTCATCACAACCATGAATCGTTAGTTTATTTTTATTTATGATTTCGAATATTGTTTTATTTATCGATTGAATCTTGGATTAATTGTTAAGTGTTTTATTAGATAGGAATGTCAATGAAACCATATTTTGCTTTGAATTTATATGGAAATATGATTCAATAGTAGAGCTTTTCAATCGATACGGTTAATGATAATTTGAGGAATCACTTGTTGTTAATTGGGTTGTTTAATTTGGGAACAAATTTATGATCTTGTTATGAATGTTAATTTGTTTTGCTTGGAAAAGAAAACGAATCCTAGAAATTGATTTAAAGGAATTTAGTCGATTTGAGATTGATCATACCAATAAATCGTATTTGGATCATAAAGTGGTTGCGTGATTGTTGTGTGGTGGATCATTGTTGTTTTACCGTTCTTTTAAATCTTTGATAAACCGAAATCGTTCGTAACAATCGTTAATTGCTACGCCTCTAGTTAGTTAATTAGTGTTAGAAACCCTAGTTGTTAATCCTTATTTCTCCAAAATTTTCTGTTACTATTCATCGTTACTGTTCATAGTTACTGTTCATTGCCTTTTAGATCATAATTAGTATAAAATTTAATTTTAGTTAATAAGTTGTGACATTATTTATAACAGCTATATTTTAATCCGATAATTGTACGATTCCCTTAGGACGACTCGGTAACACCCTATACTACGATCCTTATACTTGGGGTGTTCCGGTAAAATAAATATAAAACAAGTTTTATCGAACAACGCTTCTTCATATTCCATAGTTAGTGCATAGTCCCTAAAAGACAAGACCTGAAGACGGCTCAGGTGATTCCTTTCTCCCAACCTGCTATATTGTCTCAAAGGTTCAATGACTAAGTTTCCTTTCAATCGGGAAAGGATAATGGTTATAAAGAAGTAACATAGCTTGTTCATGACGACCTTCGGGTCCGATGAAAGATACAAGCTAGTAGGAGCTTCCGAGTAGTGACTTCTTGTCCGATAACTATTCGAACACTCCGGCCGCTTTATCCAAAATATTTTTGAGGTTTCTCTGCTTTCAACAGAGATAGAGTATTCTATACTCGAATAGGCCATTCATAGTCCTCTAGACTCGATGCTCACCTGCCTCATTGTGACATGTTCTCACTAAGTGAGAAACCGTAAAATTGCCTTATATATGTTTTTAGATGTGCTACAATACAATCGCATAACTCAATAAAGATATTAGAAGCGAAATAACGGTTTACATTGAAATGTAAGACCGAGAAGTCACCTAGAATATGCTTTGGAATTTACGGATAAGGTGTGGATTCGGTTCACCCCACTTCCGTAAATATAAGCATTTAGCACATGGTGCTTGAAGGTAGGTCTGGAAATTTCGCGAACACGTTCGGTCGGTGACCAATCGTTCTATATCTTGTCGCATTGAGAAAAAGGTTTGTTATAAGATTCATGAAATCGGGAAGGGACAGTTATACTGTTGCATCCTTTCTGATAGAGTCCATGAATAGCAAAACCTTGAACCTTGAAGTACGTTTACTCAAGGTAGTTACTAACTGATTAAAATCAGACCACATCCAACATCGGTTGTTGGTGATAACACTAAATACTACTAAACTAGATCAGAATTTCGATCCACCCGGAATGTAGTGGGAGTATGGTTTATCCATTACCCATTACGGGTTCTGCGGACTTTATAGTCTGAGGATCGATTGATGACCTATGGCTCTTTTGTGAGCGTGATAGGATTACGATAATAGAGGTTGGTTTAATAGCCATAACCCTGCGTGAATGGAGTTCGGTACTCCACCTGCATTCATGCTCTTGTAGAACCACCTGAGCGTCTCGGGCCCAGTGGGGAGTAATTGGATCTACATGGAAAAGAGTAGAATGAGTTCGGTATTGCATGATTTCGTTCAAAAGCGTAAAAATAGGGGTGATTCCCCGAGACTTTCTTGCCAAACAAACGGAGTCCGATTCATTCAAAAATGTATGGGTATTGACTTATGAACTCATGACAGGATGACTATCAAGGCTTATGTCCTTTGTGGATAAAAAGCAAACCTCTCGGTCATTGGAACTCATATATTTCTACAATATGTGGATTTGACCGAGAATATTGATAAGTCTTTTGTAGACTGGATATCAATTTTAGTACAATGAGTGAATATATAAATTAGTGTTTGTGAAGGATAACACTGCACTGATTGGAATCAACATGGGTGTGTTATCTCAAGTCGAAATCGACGATACCACATTTCTCTGCGCAATGTAGATTTGGACAACATTCTTAAGAGTTTGACTCGGTCGAATTCATTAGAATCGATCCAACGGTTTCCCATCCATCTTATTGGTTAAGATGATGCATCTGTGTATGCAACATTCAACGAGGAAGTTCTACCCTATGCCTCAGGAATGACTCTCTAAATCATCGGATCAAGAGAAATAGGATAGATTCTCTTTCTAGTAAGAGATGGTCAGGTTATTGAACGTCAACTTTGATCGAATCTTAGATTCGGCGGTTAACAAAGCAAGTTTAGTATGTCCTTTAGTATCTTGAAGAGAACGAGGAACAATATGCGGACATATTCATGTGTGAACTTGGATATGTGTGTGAAGAGAGTTTGAGAATGTGATAAACACAAGAGTAAACTTCAACTTAGTTTATTCATTGATATGAGAGGTGTATAAATAGATACAATTGAGAGAGAGACTAGCTAGCTAGCTTGGGCGGCCACTTGAGTATGTAGATGTGGGCGGCAAGCATGCAAAAAGTAAAAGTAAAAGCTATGTCTATGACATAAAGTAAACTAGAGTTTGACATATTAATTGTTTATATGTATCACAATTAATATGTCTTTTACAAATACATAAAGTGTACAAATAATATAATACACGAAATAGAGATCATTGAACATGTTACTCAAAGAGAGGCATAAGAGCACCTCACAGGTCGCACCTATTGAGGTAATATTTCCACACCCCCTCAAATCGGTTTGATATGTTAATGCAAATGCAAGTTTGCTACTTAGTCTCACCGAACATAAGAGGTGGAATAGCCTTGGTAAGGATATCGACATTCGATCTGCCGAGGAACATACTTGGAGTTGAATAATCTTGGCATCAATCTTCTCCTTCGTAAAATGTCTCACAATGTCCACATGTTTTGTTTTGTCATGATGGACTGGATCCTCTGCCATGCATAGTCTTTGAGTTATTATCACAAAGCAGTGTGATAGGTTGTCAAGAGGCTCACTGAAGTTCGATGAAGTACTCTTTTGAGCCAAAGAGCTTCACAAATGCCTAAGACAAGTGCCCTGAGTTCAGCTTCAGCACTGCTTCTAGACACAGTAGGTTGTTTCTTGCTCCTCCAAGTAACAAGATTGCCCCATACATAGGAACAGTAGCCTGTGGTCGACCTTCTATCTATGTGGCATCCAAATTGTCAAAGATCGCAGGTACCTTGATGGATCTATCGCCAGACTTGGTGAAGTGTAACCCTTGGCCGAGTGGACTTTAAATACCTCGAAGATCCTATTCACAACATCCCAATGTTGCTCAAGAGGGGCGAAGGCATGAATCAAGCTAACAGATCGACACCATATGCAATATCCGGTCTTGTATGGGATAGGTAGATGAGTTTCCTACAAGTTTTTGATATTGTTCCTTTCTTACAAAGAATGTCACCATGTAGCGAGGTATGGCCCACTGGGTCTACTCAGGATACAAGAGAGTTTGCACCCGAAAGATGCCGCTTTCCTTCAAGAGTCCAGTACATATTTCCTTTGGGAGACTGAGATTCCTTTGATGTTTCTAGCTACTTCCATGCCAAGAAAATACTTAAGTAAACCCAAGTCTTTCACCTCAAATACCTTTGCCAGCCAGCTTCTTTCAAATGTTGGATCTCAAAGAGGTCATCTCCAAGAAGGGATGATATCATCCACATAGACAATAAGAATAGACCTCTTACGGTTGGTTGTCTTGATGAACATAGTGTGATCGAAATTGCATTGGTGATATCCAGCAGCTTGACCACGCTTGTTAATTTTCCAAACCATGCCCTTGGTGATTGCTTCAGGCCATATAGAGATTTCCTCAGTTTGCACACCTTGCCTTGAGTATGAGGATTGATAAAACCAGGAGGTATAGTCATATAAACCTCCTCAGTAAGGTCCCCATTTAGAAAAGCATTTTTGATGTCCAATTGATGAAGAGGCCAGTCAAGTTGGACAGCTAGAGAAATTAGTACCCTGACAGTGTTGAGCTTTGCCACTGGTGCAAAGGTTTCTTTATAGTCAATGCCATAAGTTTGAGTGAATCCCCTGGCTACCAATCTGGCTTTGTACTTGTCAATAGTGCCATCAAGAAAGTACTTGATAGTGAATAACCATTTGCAAATTACTCGTCTTCTTGCCTTTGGAAGAGTTGTGAGATCCCAAGTATGGTTATCCAGAGGCGATCATCTCTGTTTTAACAGCAGCCTTCCACTTATCATTTTGAAGGGCCTCCTGAATATTTCTAGGGATAGAGTGAGAGTCCAGGTCCTGTGTAAACATGGCAAAGACAGGAGACAACTGATCATAAGATAAATAAGTATGAATAGAATGATCAGTGCATGATCTTTTCCCTTTCCTTAGAGCAATAGTCTGCTATCCACTTCAGAGACTGGCGAGAGTCGATGGTCGGGGTCCAGAGACTCGGTTCAATGAGGGTTGCCGAGGTTCCGATTCAAAGCAGCTCTGGTTCAAGAGTTGGTTCTTTGAGGCTCAGCTGGGGCAGATGAGTATCGATGACTCGGGTCGACAAACCGGCGATTGTCGATGAATGTGAGTATCTGGATGCCAAGGTTATGAGTCCGGCCGAGGAGTAAGTCTGATGGTTCTCGAGATTCTGCCGAGGAAGAGTTGGATCAAGAGAAGAAGGAAAAGCTTCTATTTCAATGAGGTTTCCATCTGTGGATCTGCCTCAATGAGGGCTTGCAGTAGTAGGAGTCCTTTCAAAGAATTTTACATCCATAGAATTGTAAAATTTCTTTTGATGAGTGAATAACACTTGTACCCTTTTCTGCCTTTGGCATACCCTAGGAAAATGCACTTGTGAGTTTGGGATCAAGTTTGCTTCTGTGTTGGGCATGGATATAAACAAACACAAGGCACCCAAAGATTTTTGAGGCGATTGGGCAATAAGATGAGGGCAGAGTGTGTGGTCACAGGGTTTGGATAGGAGTTTTGAAACCTAACACTCTACTGGGAAGTCTGTTGATTAAGTATGTGGCAGTCAGAATAGCTTCACCCCACATATATTTGGGAACATTTGAGGTAAACATGATAGACCTAGCCATTTCTAGTAGATGCCTGTTCTTTCTCTCAGCAACCCCATTTTGCTGAGGTGTCTCAACACAACTACTGATATGAACAATTCCCTTATTCACCAAGAAATTACTGAGATTGGACTCATAATATTCAAGAGCATTGTCGATCTTCAAAATTTTAATCTTAGTGTCAAATTGAGTAGAAACCATGTTGTAAAACTCTTGAAAGATGGATCCAACTTCATTTATCCTTCATTAAAAATAACCAAGTGGTTCTGGAGTGGTCATCTATGAAGGTAACAAACCACCTTTTTCCTGTTATACTTTTCACTCTTGAGGGTCCCCATACATCACTGTGAATTAAGGTGAAAGGTGAGGAGGGCAAGTGAGGTAATTTAGCATACACAGATTTGGTGAGTTTGGCAAATTGACAAATATCACATTGAAGGTCATTAAGATTGCATCCTTTAAATAATTCAGAGTTAAAGTCTTTAAATAACTAAAACTTGGATGTCCTAATCTATAATGCCATAACATGATGTTGTCTAAAGTTTGGGAGCAGATCACTGAGGCGATTCAGTCTTGATCTTACAGATTCAAAGAGGTGGACAATAAATACCTGAAAGCAGGCATTGGCTCTCTCATTACTTCTTGTGAATAAGTATCTTGGAAAATACACCGATTGTCTTTAAAAGTGACTATCCAATTTAGGTCCTTAGTGAGTTTATTGACCGATATAAGATTACAAATCTAGCTTTGGAACAAACAGACATCATTCGAGATAGATTTTATCAAGAAGTTTAACAATTCCAAAACCTTGAGCACATGAAAGAGATCCATCAGCAGTTTTAATTTTATGAGTCTCACGACAGTGGGTTTGAGGTTATATAACAGGTCTTTATTTCCTGTCATATGAGATGAGGCTCCAGAATCAACTATCCAGGTGCCATTATTGAGTTGGGAATAAGATATACCTGTCTTGGTATGAGTGGCAATGCCTGTGAGAGAGTTATCGCCTCTTACGCCATTTGAGAAACTCTTTGAAGAGAGCTAATCGAGAATCCACACTATCACCAAAGGATTCCATCTGTTGAGTGTTTGGACTCGCACAAGTCTTCCATCTTGCTTTGTCCTGAGTTATACTTTTCATAGATCTTGACGACCCAATGTTATTGTTGTAATCAAGTCTCGTGATTTGTATATGGAGTGGAGTCAAGAACCTCGATCTGTTGAGATTTACTTAATGAGTAGGATGCTTGGATGAAGACATTCTTGATAAAACGATCTTGAGTTTTGCGGCGAAAATTAGAACTCGTGAGGCTCGATACCATGAAGAGAGTTTGAGAATGTGATAAACACAAGAGTAAACTTCAACTTAGTTTATTCATTGATATGAGAGGTGTATAAATAGATACAATTGAGAGAGAGACTAGCTAGCTAGCTTGGGCGCCACTTGAGTATGTAGATGTGGGCGGCAAGCATGCAAAAAGTAAAAGTAAAAGCTATGTCTATGACATAAAGTAAACTAGAGTTTGACATATTAATTGTTTATATGTATCACAATTAATATGTCTTTTACAAATACATAAAGTGTACAAATAATATAATACACTTAAATAGAGATCATTGAACATGTTACTCAAAGAGAGGCATAAGAGCACCTCACGAGGTCGCACCTCTTTGAGGTAATATTTCCACAAGTGTGATACACTCGATTTTGACTTTAAGTCGATTGAGGATGGTCGTTAAGTCGATCTCGGGCTCGAGTGTTTACTCGAGCACCACATGATTAGATGGACCGGTAACGCTTTGATTCTACGGATCGTCTCGAGAGCCGACAACCCGACTAATCATTAAGACCCATGACATTTAGATATAGGTGCTCCCGAGTCACCGACCTATCCTACGACGGCATACTCGGAGTGTACTTTGGAATCAAATGGTTATGACATGCTTAGTGGGTACTAGAATACGGGATGAGTCTCCATTGCTTTAGAGCAAGTGGGAGATGTAGTTTGTTGTATTTTAAATAATAGGGTGTGCTCTAAAACAATTAATCACATGCTTTCGTGCAAGTGGTAGATTGTTAGGTGTGATGCCCGAAAGACAATTTTGTAATTGTTTTATTTAATAATTGAAATGATATTGTTATTCATATTTATTATTCTCATATTCACCGATGTGACAATAGTAATTACACTACAGAAAACCCTAAGTATATCGTTTATGTAATCACTTAACTCAGTGTATGGGATATACACAGGAGGATTGAGTTAGTGAAGATGTACTTAAAATACAATTAGCCCGTAGTGAAGTTAATCGAGAGTATCGGGTCTCTCCTTTAACGTGCTATTAATGCGCCCAGAACACAGTTGGTGTGATTGTCTTATCCGCACTTTCGGTTAAGAGAACCTAATGGGGCATTTATATATCATAGATATATCATATAGGGCTGGACCGATTTGATTAGAGTTCTCGATATAATTCCGTAATCGAGAAGTCTTATCGAATCGATGGATGATCATATTTATGGATATATCTTAATCTGAGGTGATCACAAATCAACCGCTTGAATCAAGTATGAAGTTTGACTTGACGGTTAAGGATTACACCGAGTCTGTGGTCCGAATTACCCCATCTTGGCATTGTATCGATTGAGTGAGTAGTCCGTGTTATCACAGATCTGAATCCATTCCTTCCATTTATGGAAGTAGATAGGCGCTTTCTTATTTGTTAATCCTAGAAACGATCGATCGCGCGAGTTCATATCACAATCGATTGATCACCAATGAGTTGTATGAATTAATTGATCACTAGGGGTTAATGGTAAATAAGGATAAGAGGTTCTAAAAGGGTTAACGGTAACTTCCGATTTAGAATGAATAATCTATGGAGGATTAATCCATATGTAATGATTATATCAATGGACGCTTATTATTATTCTCGTGAGGAGATAAATATAATCTCATAATCGGAGGAGTGCAGTCACGGGATTATGGTGGCATATTCCTGTGATTGATTTATCGAATATAATTATTCTATAATTATTTATTTGATTTATCGGAGCCGCTGATTATTAGTCCATGGTCCCCGACGTGCCTCCTAATATAGCATAGCTATTCTCGGACGTCGAATCCTAATAATATTAATTTAGTTCTTGTTGGACTTTATTAAAACGATATGTGAATTAATTGTTTAGTGGACTATTAAATTGGTTGGGCTAAATAATTAAATATGTGAAAAAGACATTTTTCATAATCTTGGCAAAATTAGTGTGTTAGCCGAAAATAACATTGACTAGGTCAATGATGATGAATTTCGGCCATGGCATATTTTTTAAGAAACAAGAAATTAGTTTTCTTGTGTATTAATAAGACATATGCACAAAATATTTATTGGATAAATATTTATGGAAAGAAATAAAGATAAATATTATCCTAGATTTGTTCTAGAATATTATGGAATTATCTTTTATTAAAGGATTTATTTTGTTTGATAAATAAAAATCCTTGGAGGCTATGTTTTACTCTCCTATATAAAGAGAGTTCTCCCAAGCCTTAACACACACATGATTTCGACTTTCACCTCTTAGAGAGGAGAAAGGGTAAATTCGGCCAAGGGGAGATTGGGGAAAAATCTTGGAGATTTTTCCGGGTAGCATATCGGAATGGTTCGAGTCGAGAATTTCCTTCCACCGGGAGTTGCTTGGATCACACGTACGGAAGATCGTGGTGCTCTTCACGCTTTCCTTCGTTCATCCTATTGCGGTTCTTCAACTTGGATTTTGAGATCCAAGAGGTATGATCTACAACCCCCTTGTAGAATAGATCTAGTTGTTTTATTACGTATATATTATAGATCTAGATCCATTAAATCGCTTCCGCTGCGGATGATATTACTAACAGAATCACCCCTAAATTAATCTGATTTTGCGGTGATAGTTAAACCTTCCTATTCATTCGACTCTTCTCCATGTATTTCCAATTACTCCCACTGGGCCAGAGATACTCAAGTGGTTCTACAAGAATTTCAACAGAATTGGAGTATCAAACTCCATTCACAGGGTTATGGCTTTTAAACCAACCTCTATGATCAGGATCCTACACAGCCCACAAAGGACTATAGGTCATCAATCTACCCTATAGACCATAAGGTCCTGCAATGGGTAATGGACAAACCATACTCCCACTGCGTTCTGGGTGGATCGATATACTGATCTAGTTTAATAGTTTTTTATTAGTGTTATCACCAACTGCCGGTGTTGGATTTGGACTGAACAAATCAGTTAGTAACATCTTGAGTACAAATACTTCAAGATCTAAGGTTGTTATTTATAGACTCTATCAGACCAAGTTTGGCAGTATAACCGTCATTCTCTGATTTTACAAGTTTTATAACCATCCTTTACTCAATGCATTAAGATATTTCACGACCTGAACGTTTACGCAAAATTTCCAGTCCTACCTTCAAGCACTAAATGCTAAATGTCTATATTTACGGAAGTGGGGTGAACCGAATTCACTCCTTATCCATAAATGCGTAGGCATTTTTTAGGTAGACTTCTCGGTTTTCATTACAACCGTTATTTTGCAACCAATATCTTAAATGAGTTCAGCAGCGTATTGTAGCACATCAACAACTGTATAGGGCAAATTTATGGTGTATCCCTTAGTGAAAACATTTCACTGGGAGGCAGACCGAGCATCAGTCCCAAAGACTACGCAATAACCTATTTCTGAGTATGGAATACTCTATCTCTAGTGAAATCAGAGATTTCCTCCAAATATTTTGGATAAACTTACCCCCGAAGGTCGATATGAACAAGCTATGTAACTTCTTTAAATCTATTACCCTTTCCCGATTGAAAGGAAGATTATGAATTGTTCCTTTGAGACAGGGTTCCTTTTACTGGGAGATAGGAATCACCCTAAGCCAGTCTGCAGATCTTGTCGTTAGGGAATATGCACTAATTAATAGTATATAAAGAAGTGTTTATCTAAATACGGAAACCATTTGCGTTTATATAGTTTAAGATGTGTTACATATACCTATTCAGCATTTCTTAGTGGTTCTGACTTTATCAAACACATAGTCCGAGTCATGGGTTCGTGCTATGAATGTTATATTTATCGTCAATAAGACAAACAAATTATCCTATTGAAAATGAATACGGCGTTCCAACGAATCCGAAAACAAAAAATGAATTTTCTGTGATACTCAAGAATTGAATCCGAGATTCATTTCCTTATATCACTCCCACTAGTCTATCTGATATAACTGCCCGTTGTCTATTTTATTTATCGTTTAATGCAAAGCTGCCTAGTTCTTCCAAAGAACTTTAGCTTTTTGAGAAAATTGCTAAGGATGCATTGGTCAGTGATCCGAAATCACTTTCCTTATCCTCTAATTTCCAATTTATTAATTTTCCGGTTTAGCCTTAAAACTACTTAGTTTAGATGACTAACACGTATAAACATTCTTTCCCATTCTCGACTTTCCTTAAATGGAAACAGTCTTGAACTAGCAGTTCGTTTGAGTAGACACTACTCTTGAACCGTGGGACGCCTAATGATAGTGTTACTAGCTTGGACTATTCGATTTTTCTAATCGACAAATCATAAGAGCAAAGCTCCCACTAGTTTATCGGTTCCAAATACCGTCTAACTAGCAACACTTTGTATTTATGATTTTTCAAAGATTAGAACATCACCTAGAACTAAGCTCCCACTAGTTTATCGGGCCCAAATCTTCGCCTAACTAGCAATGCTGTGTTCATGATGTTTCAAAGATTATAAAATCTCTAGAACTAAGCTCCCACTAGTTTATCAGTTCCAAATACTGTCTAACTAGTAACGCTTTATTCTTGTTTTTCCAATGAATGGAAAAACTCTTGTGCAGTCCATTACACATTTCTAATGATTCTAGTTTATCGGTTCCAAATACTGTCTAACTAGCAACGCCTTATGTATATGATTTTCCAATTTTTCAATTTAGAAATTTGTTGTGTAATTACACTTTTAAAATTCACTAAATGAATTTTGTCCGATAGTCCTATATCATCTTTTTGTAAACTAAGTACGGTTGTTTCTCGTTTTACACGAGCGATATCCGTGACATACCTATACTATGTCATTAAGTTCTTAAAGGCTCAAGAGAAAATCTTTTCCTGAAAATTAACTGTATTTATTGATAATTACAACGTACTTGTTACTCTCCACATTTTTTTTAATGAAGTCCTATTACTAACAGTTTAGCAGCCTAAAGATTAAAGTTGTAAAATAAACATGATAGACAGTTAAATTCAAAAATAAATTATCACTACTAGATTTTTTATTTTAGGAATAATACACTGTAAGAAGTCTATCCTACCATTCCAAGGATTTAACCTCGCATAGTACTGTCCGAGAGGGTCGATATCAGCACTATGAAGGTTAAACTGAGACAACCTCTCTTAATGATTAAGCTTCGAGAATCGAACATCTCACGGGAATCAAACATCCCGGACTTTAATCATTGATTACCTTCCTTTTTCTAGCCTAAATATTTTAAAAATATCCATAAAGAGTGTGACCTACTATATCAGATCTCAGAGTACGCCCCGAGTATGCCTACGAGGGGCAGGTCGCTGACCCGCGAGTACCGATATCCTATCCTTTGGAGACCAAGCCTTGAATTTTGATAGCGGTGAACACCATCCGAAGGGGGCCGAAATCAAAGCGGCACGAGGTGTCACCATTCTCTCACGTGCTTGCATCTATAGTAGAGGCCGTGGGGTTGGTTGTCGCCTTCCCCGCTCCCACTCAATAATTTGAAAAAGTGGTGGGTTTACTAATTACGGTTTTGGCCTTGACAATAAGAAACAATAAATCAAAGTACTCGAGCGGGGTCGGTTAGGTAGGCAAGCCTACGCCGTCTTATTCGTTGGAACATATGTGACAGATCGTGGCCAATCCGCAAGAGAAGCCCGCTTAGCCGAAGGCTTATCGGCTATGCTAAGTCTTGTCGAACTATCAGAACGTACATCACACGTGGAGGGAGTCGATTGAGCCGGAGATCGGTTGAACTCGTCCAACCATGGTTAGACCATTTCCGAACCCATGTACTAAGATTCTCCGATTTTTAAATTGTCACCCAAAGCGTAATCTCGTTTCTGTTTAAGGTGGGTTCACTGAGAAGCCATCACCGAAAAGCTCAACGATTTATTCAAGTGGGATTCACCGAGAATCCATCACTAAAATCGTAACGATTGACAAAACCCGGGTCCTCGGTTTTTATAATTAGCTACTTATTATTTAATTACCACATATTAAATTAATGAGCATTCATACTAATTATTCGAGTTATACACGTCTATTTTAATTCGAAATTAAAAAACTACGTGTATGCATTGGAGTGGAATCATGAAGATGCAAGTCATGACAATTTTCCGGTTTTAAGCACGTAATCTTGATCAAACACAAAATTATACCGAAAAGTAAACACCGAGATGGACCGTTGGTACCCCGGACTAACTATTTTCTAAGGAAAAGTAAAACTTATACTATGTCTTCGAGTCTTGATCTTTGAATCTTGAACTCGAACCGCCGGATCACGAACCACGAACACCCGAGAGGAGAAAAGACTTTTTAATTAAATAAACAAATATTATTATAATTATCAAAAACCTTTTTTTTTGTTTTTTTTATTTTTAGGTGCGGTTGTATAAAAAAAAGCATTTTTTTTTTGGATATTGTCGGCTATGTGCAGATTATTTACCAAATATTATTATTATTATTATTATTATTATTATTTTATAATTACAGCCGAAAGGCTGTTTATTAAAGCAGAAAAAAAAAAGTGTGCATGCAGCCGCTTAAAAAAACCCTAGCCGCATGCTGGGTTTATAAAGAACAGACTTATAGCGACGCTTTTCAGCAACGCAGAAAGTCATGTAGCAGTTTTTTATTAAAAAAACAGGTTTTTAACCGTTTCTCCTAATTCATATCTTGGGTTTCGCCTCGATCTTCAACTTTTCTTCAAGATCTTCATCTTTTCGAGCCCGGAACATCAAAATTACAATAAAAGATGCTACTTTACATGGAATTTCGAAAAAAGGGACATAAAAAAAATACAATTCATATGCTCAATTGTTACTAAACAAAGGAGCTACAAAATAGATCTACGGGTAAACAATACCAACCCCAATCCATCTCTTCAACCACAACATTCACAAGCATACAACATGAATAAATTTTGAATTTACAAAAAAAACGAAATAAAAACACCTAAAATATGCTTTTCCACTCCAAGATCTAAAATTCATATACTTTGATCGTTAGATCAAAGGCTCCGATACCACTTGTTTGATGTAATATCATCGGATCAATCATAGATTGACCCGATTACGCAGCGGAATGCATCAGATCTAGATCTAAACGAAACAAAGAACATAAATTAAAGATCAAACTACAAGGGGGTTTGGATTTTACCTTTTTATAGTGCTTAACTCCAAGATCAAAAGTAGTATCCACGCAAGTTGAGAAGCCACAGCCTTCCAACGTGTGTCTCCCAGCAACACCAAGTAGATGGTGTTTCCCGCCGCCGGACCTCCTTGATATGCTACCGGAATAATCCCGAAGATTATTCCAACTCGAAACCCAAAGAACTATAGCCGAAAATTCCAAACTATATTCTTTCAATAATGGCGTGAATTGTGGTGTGTCAAAAGGCTTGGGAGAACTCTCTTTATATAGGAGAGTAATCCTTGTCCTCCAAGGATTTAATAATTAAAAGATAATTATTAGATTACTCCTTATTCCAAATAAAAGATAAATAAAATAATTATCCCAAACAAATTAGGATAAATCATATTATTATCTAATATTCCATGAATTATCAATTAACAAATAAAAGATAAATCACACATTAAATAATTATCCAAGAAAACAAATTCCTTAATAATTAATTAATCACAAAATGCGCCATATGTAAACCCTAAAAAGGTCCACAAGCATTTTATCATCACATTGGGCCGAGTCCACGAAAAAAGTCTTTTCCATGTATTTAATTATCTAGTCCAACTAAACAATTAATCCACATATCAATTAAATAGTCCAATCCAACTATTTAATTATAATTGAGGTGAAACGACGAGAAAACATATGCTATGTTAGGAGCCACGTCGGGGACCATGGACCCATATTCAGTAGCTAAAATAAATTAAATAAAATTATTCGTCAGACGGAACAATTATATTCAATCTATTAATTCCGGGATTACACCACCATAAACACGAAACTGAACTCTGCCGAATATAGATAACTTACACTCAACTATGAGTTGATAAGCGTCCACTGATATAATCATTTCATACGGATAAATCCTCCATAGACTGTTCACTTCGATTTGGGATATCTCCGTAAACCCTTCTCGAAACATATTATCCTTATTTATCATTAACCCCCTAGTGATCAAATAGTTCATAACTAATATAGTATGAACTGGGCCCATCGATCAGTTTCTAGGGTTAACAAATAAGGAAACTGTCTGTCTACTTCCCGAGGGAAGGAATGGATTCCATGTCTATGATAGCACAGACTACTCACTCATCCCAGAATAGAGCCAACGAGAAGTGTTGGACCACATACTGCGAAATGATCCTTTCTAACACATCAAACCCTACCCTAGTCTAAGCAGTCGTCTGTGATCACCTCAGGATTAAGATTAATCCATATATGATCATCTTGTGATTCGATAAGACTTCTCGATTACGGAATTATATCGAGAACTCAAATCAAATCGGTCAAGCCCTATATGATCATCATCATATATAAATGCCCCACTAGGTACCCTATTACCGACAGTCCGGATAAGACTGTCACACCGTAAAGTGTTCTGGGCGCATTAATAGCAAATTAATCATGAGACCCGTACTCAGATTAATAAACGCTACGGACTAAGTTAATTTTAAGTACATCTCACTAACTCAATCCTCTTGTGTATAGCCATACACTGAGTTATGTGTTTACATAAACGAGGTATTTAGGGTTTTCAGTAGTGTCTTAATTATAAGCATACATGCATATAATAAGATGAATTATTAATTCTGTCCTAAAACAATTACATAATTGTCTTTCGAGCACTACACCAAACACTAATATATTAGGATTATAAAATTCATGATGAATTTAATTGTGTTGTGTCTACACAAATATTTTATAAATCCGAGAAATTGGAAAGTCATCAATAAGTGATACTAGTTAGACGGTATTTGGAGCCGATGAACTAGTGGGAGGATTAATTTAAATTTTAATGATTCATTGTTTTTCGGATTGTAAATAAATTCTGAAAATCCTAAAAGACTACCTAATTTTCAAAAGAACGAGTGGGAGCGGGGAAGGTGACAACCGACCCCACGGCCTCTACTGTTGACACAAGCACGTGTGAGAATGGTGACGCCTCATGCCGCTTTGATTTCGGCCCCCTGAGGGTGGCTTTCACCGCTATCAAAATTCAAGGCTTGGTCTCCGAAAGGATAGGATTTTGGGTACTCGTCGAGTCACTGACCGACCCTGAGGCGGCATACTCAGGGAATACTTTGAGATCTGAAATAGTAGGTAACACTCTGAAGGATATTTTTTTAGGAAATATCTAGGCTGAAAAAGGAAGGTAATCAACAATTAAATAGAGATGTCCGATTCTTAGTTAGTTGTTGAGAGAGATTGTCTCAATTTAATCGTCACCTCTTTGACCTACCCTGAAGCGGCACTGTAGGTGTGAGATTAAATCCTTGGAATGGTAGGATAAACTGCATGCATGACATCACGTTATAATTCCTAAAATTATTATATGTTGTGGTGTATGATTTGATTTACATTTTTGTCATAATTTATTTTCATCTCAAGGTATCTAAACTGCTAAACACGATATAATGACTAATGATGAATTTGTAAAAGTGGTAAAGTAACAAGAACGTTGAACTTGTTAAATTGAGAATGCAATTAATCTTTGGTAGAGGATTCTCCTCTTGAGCTTTCAAACTTAAGTGACATTGATAAGAATGTAACTGCTGTCACCCGTATTAATGAGAGACAAAACAAAATTAGTTCAAAGATGACGAGAATGATTTGGTATCAATCTCACTAAGACATCCCACAGTTCACGAGTAGTGGCTACTCAAATGAAATGCTAGTTAACGGCCATTTCCTTTAAAGAAAGCAGATAATGGGAAGGTAAATGTCTACAAGTGTAAGTCATCTAAACTAAATAAGTTAAAGGTTAAACCGAAATATTAATAAAAGAAAGTATAGGATAAGGAAAGTGATTTCGGATTACAAACCTATGAATCCTTAGAGACTTTCTTAACCGAGTAATTTGACTCGGAAGCTAAAGTTCTTTTGTATGAACAAGGTAGCTGGGAATTCATGATAAAGAGTAGACAACGGGCAGTTATTTCAGCTAAAATAGTGGGAGTGATATAAGGAAACAAATTTCGGATTTTAATCATTGAATATCGCAGAAATTTAATTTCTGTTTTTCAGATTCGTTGGAACGAATGGATTCACTTTATCTTTCAAATCGATAACATAGTTGCCTTAAAGAAAGTGAATATGACATTTGTATATGATTACGAGACTCAGACTTTTGTTTGATAAAGTCAGAACCACTAAGTAATGCTGAAAAGGTATATGTAACACATCATAAACTATTAAGACAAATGGTTTCCGTATTTAGATAAACGATTTTTCAGCATCTATTAATTAGTGCATATATCCTAAAGATAAGATCTGAAGACTGGCTAAGGGTGATTCCTATCTCCCAGTCTAAGAACACCATCTCAAAGGAAAATGACTAAGTAACCATTCAATTTGAAAAGGTAATAGAGCTAAAGAAGTATCATAGCTTGTGCATATTGACCTTTGGGGTCTTATGAATGATACAAGCTAGTGGGATCGTTTGAGTAATGGACATTTTGTCTAATGACTACTCAAAATGCCGATTAGTTTATCTAAATATTTGGAGGAATCTTTGATATTACCAGAGAAACGAGTATTCCTTGCTCAGATATAGGCTATGGCACTGATGCTCGGCCTACCTCCGAGTGAAACGATTTCACTGAAAGGATAAACCATGGATTACCTTATATTGTTATGGATATGATACAATACGCTGCTTAACTCGATTAAGACATTGGTTAACGGTTTACATTATTGTGTAACACCGAGAAGTCTACCTAGAAGATGCCTATGAATTTGTGGATAATGAGTGAAGTACATTTACTCAACTTCCGCAAATAGAGGCATTTAGCACTAGTGCTTGAAGGTAGGACTGGAGATTTTGCATACACGTTCAGAAGGTTACTGTTCGTGAAATATCTTAATGCAATGAGTGAAGGTTGGTTATAAGATTCTTAAGATCAGAAAGTGACGGTTGTACTGTCACAGCCTTTCTGAAAGGATGTTTAAATAACAACCTTGGACCATGAAGTAAAGATACTCAAAGTTACTATCTGATTTAATCAGACCACATCCAACATTGGTTGTTGGGGTCACACTGATAAATACTACTAAACCAGACCAGAATATCAATCCACCCAATTGCAGTGGGAGTATGGTTTAACCATTGACCCGCTGTGATTATGCAGACTTAACAGTCTGCTGGGGGTGATTGATAATCTGTGGTCTTTTCGAAGGACTGTATAGGATTCTGATAAAAAGAGGTTGGTTTAAAGCCATAAACCTGTATATGGAGTTTTGGTACTCCAGTTATGTTCATACTCTTGTAGAACCACCTGAGTGTCTCAGTCCCAGTGGGAGTAATTGGATCTATATGGAAAGAGTCAAATGAATGGGAAAGTTTAACTTTCTAAACAAAGCCAAGTGGTCTTGGTGGTAATTCCCTAAGAAGTAGATAGTTCAATAGGGGTGATGCCCTGAACTCTCTCACCATTCAGCCTTGCTTGACTCCATGGAAAGCAGAAAGATTACCAGAAGTGATGCCCTGAAACTTTCTTGCCTAATAATGGAGCTTAGATTCATTCGGAACAGAAGGGTTTTAGCTTAAATCCAATGGCAGATTGACTGCCTATGCTTATATCCATTGGTGGATTAAATCAAACCTCTAGGTCATTAAAAGTCACATGTTTGAAATGTGTGGGATTGACCAGAATATTGATGAGTTTTTTGTAGACCAGAGAATCAATATTGGTAAAGTAGTAGACATTAGTGTTTATAAAGATTACACTGCAACGGTTGGGAACAACTTGAGTGTGTTATTTGAAGTCAAGAACTAACGAGCCAAAGATTCTCTGAATCAGAGAAGTGGACTATATTCTTAGAATTGATTCGGTCGAATTCATGAGAACAAGTTGTTGTCCGTATCCCATCCTTCTTATTGGTTAAGATAAAAATGCATATTAGTATGCAATATTCAATGAGAGGTTTCCTACCCAACCCCTCACAGAATAATTCTCTCAATCTTCGGATATTGAGAAAATAGGATAAATTCTCTTTTGGATAGAGAATGTCAGATTATTAAAAGTCAATTGTAATCGAATCATGGATTCGTGTATTGATAGCAGTATAGTGCATCCTCAAGTATCTTTAGAGAACGAGGAATCATATGCTTATGTATTCAGGTACAAACCTGAGTATTGTTGACTACACTGATTCTGATTTTTGTCGGATTAAGGATGATCGTGAATCGATCTCAGGCTCAGTGTTTACTCATTGTGATGGAGCTATAGTATGGAGCAATCTAGCACTGCCAATTTCTCTCTGTTAGTCGAATACATAGCATCTTTCGGAGTAGCTAAAGAGGCAGTGTGCCTGAGAAGTTCTTCGTTGGATCGGAAAGTGATTCCAGGTCTCGATGAGCCGTTACCATTTTACTGTGCAAACAGTTGAGAGGTAGCTCATGCAAATGATCTTCGTAGTTACAAGAGGTCAAAAGCATATTGGGAAAGAGTACCACCTGATCAGACAGACCGTGCAGAGAGGTGAAGTTTTGGTCCTAAAGATCGCCTCGAGCCGACAACCTGCTGATCAGTTTAAGCAAGTCGTGTGGCATCTAATGTCACTGAAAAGCGCTTGACGGGTATGAAATTGCGAGGTATGTCTCATTTGCTATAGAGCAAGTGAGAGAATGTTGTGGATAAAAATAATAAGGGTGTGGTGCTCTAAAAACAATTGTTGCTTGTCTTTATGGGCAAGTGGGAGATTGTTGGATGTAGAGTGCCCGAAAGACAATTGTTTCTTGTCCTTACGGGCAAGTGGGAGATTGTTGGAAATTACGCCCGAAAGACAATTTATGTAATTGTTTTTATAATTAATAAATAACATATTTATTCTCATCTTATTATTTGCTTCGTGCTTATATTTAATACACTGCTGAAAACCCCAAGTCGTATCATATGTAGCCATATAACTTAGTGTGTGTCAGACATAAGGATTAAGTTTATGGTGATACACTTGAAATGTTAGTCCGTGGTGAAGTTAATCAAAGTATGGGGTCTATTGATTAAACCACCATTAATGCGCCCAGAACACTTTATGGGGTGACCGTCTTGTCCGGACCGTCGACATTGGTTGTCTAAGTGGGGCATTTATATATGATGTAGTCATATAGGACTGGACCGCTTTAATCTATATTTCTCATATAATTCCGTGATTGAGAAATGTCATTAAATCACAAGATGATCATATATGGATTAACCTTAATCCTGAAGAGATTGCATACTCCTACTGGTTTCAGGATAGGGTTTGATGTGTTCGTTAAAGATCGCTAAGAGGCGTGGTCCGAATCACTTTCATGTTGGCACTATTCTGGAATGAGTAAGAAGTGTGTGTCTCACATATATGGAATCCATTCCTTCCTGTGGGAAGTAGAAAGAGGATCCCCTTATTTGTTGATCCTAGAAACTGATCGATCTGCGGAGTTCGTATTGGTTATGAACTAATTGATCACTAGTGGGTTAATGGTAAATAAGGATGAGATTTATTGAAGAAAGTTTACGGACATATTCCCGCTTCATTACGGATAGACTATGGAATGTTAGTTTATATGTAATGATTATATCAATGGACATTTATCGACTCAACTTGACGTTTTGAAAATAAGTTATATCTATAATCGATAGAGTTCAGTTTCGGATTTATGGTGGCATAATTCCGGAATTAATAAGTTGAGTAGAAATATTTTATACGATGAATATTTTATTCATTTTATTGTAGCTACTGGTTATAGGTCCATGGTCCCCGGGTTGGCTCCTAACACGCGAGTGTTTTCTCATTTTATGGAACCTCAAGAATTAATTAAATAGTTGGTCTATTTAATGAATATGAAATATTATTTATATGCTAAATAATATTCAAAATAGAAAAGACATTTTCTATTAAAATGGCTTAATAGGTGGCGCCCCATGTTGAGATAATTAGGAAAATAAATTTTCTAGATTATGTCACATGTGTAATTAATTAATTATTTATTTGTTAGATAATTAATGAAAAAGAGATAAAGAGATTGATTTTTTGGGAATTACCTCTTATCTTATGGCAAATATCTTTTCCTTATGGGTATAGGTAATTGTGGTGTGAAAAGGATAACTCCCTCTTGACTAGTTATTTTCCTATATAAAGAGAGTTCCTCCTAAAACAATAATCATCCCAAAATTGCGCCACATTCACAAATAAAGAAGAGAAAAATAGTTTCTTGTTCTAGTCATTAAGAGAAGAAAAACCTAGGGTTTTTCTGGTGCATATTCGAGGAGGTTCTGAGGCGAGGATTGACGTCCACCAGTCGTCGCTAGGAGATACAATCCGGAAGACTGCAGCTTCTCTATCTGTCGAATTATTATTCCTCTTGAACAAGGTAAATCTTCAACCTTCTCATAGTTGAATTAATTATTTATTTAGATCATATCGTAGTAAAATCGCATGCGAATTTATTCGTAGCTTCCGTTGTGCATGATCGAGCGTCTCGATCGGTGCTTTGAATCAGATCTGACGATCCAATTATGGATCGGATCCGGATTCGGGTTTTTGTATATCCAACATGTGGTATCAGAGCAAGGTTAAAGCGATTTTGCGATCTTGATTGCATAATTAATTAATAAGGAGTGGAATAGAATAAAATTGCATCTTTTAAAAAAAAATTATGCGATTGAATGTTTATATTGACGAGATGGATTGGGGTTGGTACCTGTTTACCGTTAGATCTATTGTAAACCCGGTTTTTTGGGTATAAGATATCATGTAATTTATTTTTGCACTTAATTTTCTGCAATTTAGAATTTATTTTAAATCGGCTGACACTTATTTATTTAATGGGACGCGTTTTTCATCAAACATGGAAGCTGGTGCAGTGGTCAAGGCACTGAATAATCAAACTTCTGACTTGAGTTCTAATCCCCTTGGCCGTATAAAATTCTGATTTTTTTCTTTTTCTTTTCATGTTCGAAATTTTTTGTTTCCTGTTCAAAAAAAAAAAACAAATCAAAAGGGGGGGAGGAATCAAACTCGGGTAATGAAGATAAAGGAAGAAAGAGCTTTACCAACTCGGCTAGAGCACTTTTGTTCAGAAAAATGGAGCAGAGAATTAAAATACACGACGGCAGCTACAAATACAGCTAGAACCGTTTTTGACAAAGGAACAGTAGCAGAAATGTATATACTTGAAGCGGCTGAAGAATATAGTAGATTAACTTGTATTCTATGCTTAGGGTTTATTTATTTATAGATTAGATACGGGGGTACCAACGGTCCATCTCAGTGGTTTTTTTTCACATTTATTTTCTTGAATGATTATTTATATGATATAACCATGTCATGCATCATATCCATGAATTCCACTCCTAACATATGCATACATGTAGAAAATTAATATTGACATTAATTAGTCATGTATCAACACGATAATTAATTTAGATTAAAAATAAATTAAATTAATTAAAAGAAACGGAATTTTATCGGGATATAAAATTCACATGGTAAATTTAATTTAGGATTATAAATCCTTTGGGGTTTTAATTATGTAGTGGCCACATAAATTAGAGTTTTGATAATCAAAAAATTGGAAAATCATGAAAAATTGGACACCAACTAGAAGGTATTTGGAACCGATAAGTTAGTGATTGCTTTTCATGATTTATTGTTTTCGATTATTGGAAAATTCTAAGATCCTAAATTTTTATCATGACAATATTAGGACTATAAAATTCTTTGGTGAATTTTAATTGTGTAGTGTCTACACAAGAGATTTTCTAAATAATCGACAAATTGGATAATCCTGAATATAGTGTGGTGTGAAAAGGATAACTCTCTCTTATCTTATGGCAAATATATTTTCCTTATGGGAATAGGTAATTGTGGAGTGAAAAGGATAACTCTCTCTTGACTAGTTATTTTCCTATATAAAGAGAGTTCCTCCTAGCACAATAATCATCACAAAATTGTGCCACATTCACAAACAAAGAAGAGAAAAATAGTTTCTTGTTCTAGTCATTAAGAGGATAAAAACCTTGGTGTATATTCGAGGAGGTTCTGAGGCGAGGATCGACGTTCACCAGTCGTCGCTCGGAGATACAATCCGGAAGACAGCTGCTTCTCTATCTATCGATTTATTGTTCCTCTTGAACAAGGTAAATCTTCAACCTTCTCATAGTTGTATTAATTATTTGTAGATCATATCGTAGTAAAATCGCATGTGAATTTATTCATAGCTTCTGTTGTGCATGATCGAGCGTCTCGATCGGTGCTGTGAATTAGATCTGACGATCCAAATATGGATCGGATCCGGATTCGGGTTTCTGTATATCTAGCATAAAGGACCCTAAGCTATGCTTAAAACAAAAACAAAGGCAAAGACAAAATCCAAAGTAATAGCAATAAATGGCTGAACGCCAAAGAGGAGAATATTTATTACAGAACAAGTGCCAAAAAAGTACAAATCGTCAAGAACAACAAATAGTCAAAAGCAGAAAGTAAAAAGTCAAAAATTATCACAACATTTTTTTGGCAAAGTTCAGCAAAACAATAAATCTCTGATCCTAAGGATCGGCAGTAGCATCTTGTTGCTGGTCTAAGGGCATCATGGAGGGCTGAGCTGAAGACGCACTGGCTTGTTGGGCAGCAGGTCTGCGACCGTATTTTACAGCCAGATCTTCACCAGCTTGAAACTCTTTAAGACTATCCTTATAGACTTGGCTACATCCTGCTTTGCAGAGCCTACTGTGTTGAAGGTTCTCAATGACCAGCTGGGGGCATTGCTCCTTATCCTGGTTCACCCCTAGAGTATACCCCTGGCTTAAGATGGGGTCAAGTAAAACCTTCAAAGATCCAGTAAAGTGAGTGGAGCTCTTGTACTCATGAATGTCTTGGGCGATCCGAGCAAGCATCTCAGCCTCAAGTCCATCACGATCAGCACGGAGTTTTTCCAGGACCTCCTCCCGCAGGCAAAGACTAGCAGAAGGCGCCGCTCTTTCAACTCGACTTTGCCGAGCCTCACACAATCTTCTCTAGCTCAACGATCTAGGCATCCTTGGACAGAGACTCGTCCTTGTGCTTGTTACGGCAGGCAGAAAGGTCGGCGATCCGCCTCTCCAGAGAGGCCTTCTGGGTGGAGAAGTCGTTGAGCCTGTGTAAGACCTCCTTCCCAGCCTTAACAACCTGGAAACAACAAAAGTATAAAACAAACAGGGTCAGTACGAGTCAAGGATGACAAAAGGAAATGTCAAAAATACAAGGGAGGAAACTCACAATAGAGGCCAGATCCTTATCCGGCAGTTCCGCTAGGAACTCAGATGAAGAGGAAGAAGCCCCCTCAGAGGCATCCTGACTAGACCTGGCCCTCTTTCAACCAGATCGAGAGCGTTGTCGGGCCTGTTCTTCAGGATCAGAGACATCAAGGATGATCAAGCTATCGTCCCTCTGTTCAGTATGCTGCGTGCCATCAGCCAAGTCACCCTGCTGAAGACCCTCAGTAGGAGGATCCTCAGGATTGACCTCAGGATCAGCCAGATCTGGCTCCGGTTTAGCATCATCCCCAGGAGCCTCTGGGTTCTGAAGTGGCTCGTTATGCTTAGGCACAGCCTCATCCTCCTTGAATTCATGTTCAAATATGTCTGCAAAATCGGCCACTGAAAGGGAAAAATAAAGAGTATCAGTACATTTTAAGAGGAAATTAAAATGATATAAGTACACAAAGAAATAAAAAGCATAAACCTGGCTCCTACAAGTGTCATACTCCTCTTGGGTAAGCCTCAGATAAGGCTCAGGTCTGGAGTCAGAAAGGCGAGCTGCCTCGATCAGTTCGGCAGGCCACTGTTCATGATCCAGAGAAACGCCAGAAGTAGTGATCTTTTCCAATGTATCCTCATCAACCCCAGTGGGGCACACATTCACTGGGAGCTGAAGGTAGTTCCAGCCACGCAGCTCGGGGTGTCCGTCATGGCGGATGAAGAAGAAATGGTTCTTTCATTCGTGTATGGAGGTCTTTCCCTTAAACAGTATGGGGATCCTCCTTCGATGGTGAGTACGGCGGGGGAAATAATACCACCCATTGTGGAGCCTGACCTTTTTGTGCTGGTAGAACATCCTAAATAGCTCTACGGTGAACTCGACGTCCATTAATCTACAGTAGATCGTGAAGCCTATGATCGCCCTGACTCCGTTAGGGGTGATCTGAGCAGAACCCAGGTTATAGTGCCTTAGAACGGCCAGGAAGGCCGGGCAAAACTGGTCCTCAGACCATAGGCAAAGTGCTCTTTATACACAGTACAATACCCCTCTAGGGGCTGATGAGCGTACATATGTGCTCCTCCAGGCAATTGGGGAGCATAGTGGTTCATATCAATATGATATGTATTGCAGGTTTCCAGGATATCATCCTGGGTGATTTTGGATCTAACACCGAAGCAACCTATAGATGTCCTAGCAGTCATATGGGCGCTAAGGCTTTGGTATAGAGAGGTGAATCCAAAAGACAAACGGGGCCTGGTTGGGTTAGCAAGGGGCTGCTCTACAATGATCTGCTCAATACTACTACGAACAGCGATTGTGTTAAGAGCAGGAACGTCTATTAGACCCCCAGGTTGGATAACTGGTTGATTAACTTCATTTTCAGACTCAGAATAGGACTCAAACTCCTTTTCAATTGATTTGCTAGACTTAGTGTTTGCCCTTATCAACTGGGAAAGACAGCAACAAAGAAAAAGAACTCAGAAATTAAAGAGGAGAACAAAAGCTTACTTGAATGATGCAAAGTCTTGAGAGAGAGGAAGTCTTTGATTTAATAGCAAATAGGAGAAGAGGGAAAGTCTGATATGAAAGGATAGCTTATAACCTCCCTCTAGACGTGTAGACGACGTCAGTTATGGGAAGGAGTGAAAAGCGCCTCGTATCCCCGGCGATGATCTATTTATCAGACTGCCAGCTGGCAGTTAGGTAATTTAAAATGCGAGATCGGATAATGTCCGGCCGAACAGCCAAATGGTGCAGATCTGACCAACTGAAAGAGAAAGATCATATTTGGGGGGCTTATGATGATAGCCGACCAGAGTTACGCCACGTGTCATCCTTGGGGGACATGTAATAAATGATCAGCCCTCTGAGTATAGGTCATTAAGGGCCAGGAGCCCAGAGATATACCTAAGGCAGGCCCCTTACCCCTTGTAAGAGATCGGAAGAAGTTCCTCCTCCAGCCACCGCAGGTCGGATAAGGTCTGGCGAAGAGGAACAACCCGGTTCGGCCATAGTGCCCTTGGCGGCTGAGTGCAGAACGCTCAGAGCCACCTGGTTGTTATTCCACGTGGAGGATGACCGAGCTTAATTAAGTAAAGAATCCTTAGTCTTAATGACTGTAATATTGGAATTTAGTATATCCATAATTATCTCTAAATAGTAGGGATTAATACGTGTATATCCTTAGGGTATAATAATAAAATATAATACTTGCATAGCAAGAAATAGGGGCGAGAGGCCACCTTTATAAGCAATCCTAAAGAACTATGAAAGACTTGATTCCAATTCAATTATTGGATACGTAGGCAACTCTCGAAAAATAACTCAAGAGCTCACTCTAAACAAATAACAAAACACGTCCCACTTTACACAAATTAGGGTTTTAGGGTTTAAGATCTTTATCCAAAAGGAGATTGACCCATATTGATTCTCAGACGACTTCCAGTATCGTCAGATATGTTTGTAGATCTGTTTATTTTCTATTTTACATTCTTTTACAGTAACAAAGACAACACAAACATGAGCGGACAAATGTCGATTCTGTAAACGTGACAAACATTTGCAAATAGGCACTGCTACAAAGTGAGAATTCACTCTGTGTGTGAGTTTTAAAAGCCAAGTACAAGGGAAATCAATAAGTAGAAGGATTTGGAGTCCAACATTAACCATGTACATTGTTTTATGAAGGATCAAATCATTTTGATAATCTTGACATGAAAAGAAACAAATGATAGGCAGAACATGACTAACGCTCAGTTTCTTGAAAGGCGTGCAACCGTACACGAGTTCATAGATTATCCAACACTTCTTCTTCCATATATATATATACTTTTTGGGTTACAAGATGGTTTCGGTTCCACCTTCTCAGGTGAATACGGCCCGAGGCCAAAGACCACTTTTGGAGTGCTAAAAGAGTATCCACCAATACAGTCCTTACACTAATAGTGGGGAATCAAACTCAGACATCGCGAAAGAAACGACTCATTTAACAATTGATCCAACTGCATTGACCAAAACCTCATATCCATCTAGTCCATATATAACCATTTAGGGCCTGTATGGATAGAAAGAAATGGCTGGAGATGAAAAAAAAAAAGGGCTTGGGTTGATTTTAATTGGGGGTGTTTGGTATGTCAATAGGAGAAGGAAAGGAAAGGTGAAGGAGGGAGACCAAAGGAAATGATGTAATAGAAATTAGGTTGTCTGCTTTTCGTCCATTTTCAGCAAGATTTGGAAAGAAATGATATTTTTTTAAATATTTTATATAATTACCTCTTCAAAAAAAATATTTTATATAATTACTTAAATAACCTTAAAATTAATACAAATATCTCACTAACCTAATGTCTGAAATTGAAAAATCTTTTATAATCTTGTGATTTCCTTTCTTTTCCATTGATATTCCAAACACACTTTTAAACCTTCATTTCCTTTCCTTCTAGTTCTATCCAAACACTTAAAATAAACTTCACAGCCTCCTCCTTCCCTATCCTTTCTTTTACTCACTACTATCTTTCCTTTTCCTTTCTATTTATTTCCTTCAATCCAAACGGGTCCTTAGAGCGAGATTCTTATTATTACATCAAAATAATATTCAAAGAATCCTAATTTCAGAACTTATGCTAAATATAATCGAATTTAACATTTATATACAATCAAAGAAAACACAAGGAAGTCAAGTCCGGAGCAAGAAGCGACTACTGTAATACAATAAAGGAGACATCACCTACCGCATCTTCGAAACATAAAGGGGCTACAATGGCAATAATGAGGATAAAAAAAGGAAACCAGAAGCAAATAATGTAGATGGTGACAACGGGAGAATGCGGTGGTGTGGCGACGAGATTAAGCTTCCATTTTTGCCACAGATTTGATAAAAAGGAGTAGGGATATCAATATGAGTACTTGAAGAGTTCTTTTTGAGTGTGTGTCACAAAAAAACAGAGGAAATGGTTACCTGAAAATGTTGATTGCCGGATGAGGAGGAGGAGGAGAAAGCCGGCCGAACTGCTGCTGCTACCTTCGATTGATGGGAGAAACGCCGGAGGAAGGTAGCGGCGGAAGAAATGTCGGAGAGGACCTCCAGAAAGCTGAGAAAGTCGGAGGATGAAATGAAGAAGGAGGAGGCAGGCTGTCCAATTTATTTAGGTTTAATGTTTAATGGGACGGCAGAGGCTTATTTGGGACGACGGATGTCGTCCCATTAAACCGTAACATAATAAAAAAAACAAATTTTAAATTATGTCAAAACATTAACTTGAATAAAAATTATGTTTTTTTTTGTTTAAATAAAAATTATGTTAAAACATTAATATAAAAATACTATTAGTCTATAACGAAGGTTTGAAATCTACCACTCAATAACGAGCCTTGGGTTTGAAATGTTGAATTAAATAACATACCTCGGGTTTGAAGTCATCAATCGACTAATTAACGAGCCCAGGTTCAAATCGCTACTCAATAATGAACCTCAGGTTTGAAATCTACTACTCAATAACGAAACTCGTGTTTGAAATCTTGAACGAAATTTCGAACCTCGGGTTTGAAGTCATCAATCAACTAATTAACGAGCCTAGGTTGATATCACTACTCAATAATGAACCTCGAGTTTGATTCACTACTCAATAATAAACATCGAGTTTGAAATCTAATACTCATTAACGAACCTCGTGTTTGAAATCTTGAAATAACTAACGAACCTCGGGTTTGAAGTCATCAATCGACTAATTAATGAGCCTAGATTGAAATCCTAACTCAATATATAATGAGCCTCGAGTTTGAATCAGTGCTCAATTATGAACCTCGAGTTTGAAATCTACTACTCAATAACGAACATTGTGTTTGAAGTCTTGAACGAACCGACGAACCTCGGGTTTGAAGTCATCAATCGACTAATTAACGAGCCTAGGTTGAAATCACTACTCAATAATGAACCTCGAGTTTGAATCACTTCTCAATAATGAACCTCAGGTTTGAAATCTACTACTCAATAACGAACCTCGTGTTTGAAATCTTGAAAAAACTAATGAACCTCGAGTTTGAATCACTACTCAATAATGAACCTCAGGTTTGAAATCTACTACTCAATAACGAACCTCGTGTTTGAAATCTTGAAATAACTAACGAACTTCGGGTTTGAAGTCATCAATCGACTAATTAACGAGCCTCGATTGAAATCACTACTCAATAATGAACCTCGAGTTTGAATCACTACTCAATTATGAACCTCGAGTTTGAAATCTACTACTCAGTAACGAACATCGTGTTTGAAGTCTTGAACGAACTGACGAACCTCAGGTTTGAAGTCATCAATCGACTAATTAACGAGCCTAGGTTGAAATCACTACTCAATAATGAACCTCGAGTTTGAATCACTACTCAATAATGACCTTCAGGTTTGAAATCTACTACTCAGTAACGAACCTCGTGTTAGAAATCTTGAAATAACTAACGAACCTCGGGTTTGAAGTCATCAATCGACTAATTAACGAGCCCAGGTTGAAATCACTACTCAATAATGAACCTTGACTTTGAATCACTACTCAATTATGAACCTCGAGTTTGAAATCTACTACTCAATAACGAACTCGTGTTTGAAATCTTGAATGAACTTACGAACCTCGGGTTTGAAGTCATCAATCGACTAATTAACGAGCCTAGGTTGAAATCACTACTCAATAATGAACCTCGAGTTTGATTCACTACTCAATAATGAACCTCGGGTTTGAAATATACTACTCAATAACGAACCTCGTGTTTGAAATCTTGAAATAACTAACGAACCTCGGGTTTGAAGTCATCAATCAACTAATTACCGAGCCCAGGTTGAAATTACTACTCAATAATGAACCTCGTGTTTGAATCACTACTAGTTTCATTAAGTTATATTTAATTAAAAATTATATTGTTCCAAAAACTTTATTTAAATAATAAGACGTATGTTATTAGAAATGGACTAATAAACAATTTTTTAAAAATAAAATAAATAATATAATTCATTCATTTAATTAAAAATTATTAATCAAAACTTATATTACAATAAATATTAATTGGTACAAAATTGGGGAAAAATTGAAAATCTTTGAAGGAACGACTTATGTTGTCCCAAAAAACAGGATAGCCCACGTGGATTTTGCATAGTTTATAAAATAAATTGTGACTATATAAAGGGACGACAGTAGTCGTCCCAAAAAAAATAATATAATTCATTCATTTATTAAAAAAATTATTAATCAAAACTTATATTACAATAAATATTTATTGGTACTAAATCGGGGAAAAAATTGAAAATCTTTAAAGGGACGACTTATGTCGTCCCAACAAACGGGACAGCCCACGTTGATTTCGCGAAGTTTATAAATTAAATTGTCGTCCCAAAAAATGAGAGTGTCCACGTGGCTTCCAGGCTGGAAAGAAGGCGTCCCAAAACATACATGTGTCCTCCCAAAAGAGATATTTAATTTTCCATGAAAAAATTCCGCCAAAAGTCAAATTTCCCTCCGTTCAACATGTCATCCCAAAAATGATTATGTCGTCCCAAAAAAGTATCCCGCCAAATTTTCCCCCCAAAATTTGACTTTTTGCGGAATTTATCTTTTGAGACGACTTGTCGTCCCAAAAAACGCCTTTTCTAGTAGTGGTGACCCATACAACCGTTTTAGTCGATCCTTCAATGGGAAGTATCGAAGGACCTTACGCGGCACCTTTTTCCCTTTTTTTTCTCCCAACGACTCGTATTGCAAATAGGACATGATCGTAGATCAGCATTCTCTTTCCAAAATAAGGCACAATCATGCTCACATACATGGATTGTTTCATAACCAAGTCCCAAATTGCTTAACAATTTCTTTGCCTCATAATATGATTTAGGTAGTTTGCACCCAAGTAGGGCATATGCATAATTCCATAGAGTGAAAAAATCATCCATGCTAGCATTAGTCCACCTATGAAGCACTTTTACATGCAACAGTTTTGCCAAGAAGTTCAAAGCAGTATAGTTGGTACAACCGGGGCATAGATCTTGTTGTATGTTGGAAACTAAATCGTTGAACTCCGAATCATGTAGATCCTCCATATCCACCAGTTCTTCATAGGGTACGTAAATAGCTTCAGATGTATTGGCAACTTCGGGTCTATCATTGGGTATGTCATTGGTTCCAGACATAGCAGCAACATCATTCAATATACTTGTCATCTCATCTCCTGATTTAGGCACCAGTTGTGAAGATTTTATTTTGTATCCTTCACCATGAAAATACCATTTATTGTATGTTGGATCGAATCCGCTTTGGTAAATATGTCCAAAAGCCACATTAGGAAGTTTCATGCGGTGGTTTAGACACTTCTTACAAGGACAACTGATCTCACCGACATCGTTTGCGTAATTTTTTGCATGCTCTATAAAGTGTTTCAATCCGTCCCAAAAATCTTTGCTTCTTCGATTTCGGATATGTGTCCAACTTTTGTCCATTAGTCAACAAGACTGTATAATACTCATTAGACATGTCTGTATTAAATCAACAAATAAAGCAAATTGTCAATGAATCAAGCATATATCAAGTTTAGCCTTCTTTGTAAACATACAAAATGCTTAACACAGTAATATGTAGTGTTAAAATATATATACTCTCTTACAACTTAACAAGGCAAACAGATTATTAACCTCTACTTAAGGCTCAAACCTCGACTACAATTTTGAAATTCAATAGAATATAACTATCTTGCAAAGCTATTCATATAATATTGAGTTTAAATTTTGTACCAATTATGATCAAGTTCAGTGTGCACAAGTGTCAATTCTGTGAATTAGACATATTCAAGATGAAGCAATATAAAAGTCAAATGCAATATTAAATCAAGCAATCTTCAAAAACATTTAGTACTTAGCATACTTAATATTTCTAAAACAGTCTCACATATTTCATGTTGCACGCAAAACTTAAGCTAATGCATTTCTCCTGTCATGTCACATAGCATAATATCATACATATAGCACATATGCATTTAAAGCAACCTCAAACATTAATATATGTATTCAAATCAGAAACTCCATCTTAGAAATGAAAGCAATTCACGCAAAAAGTATACCTAGTGGAAATTCTAACTGGACATGGACACTTGTGTACTGTGTTGTACATCTTTGGTATACATGCATTATCCATATTACACCTATAGGCGGTGGGGGCTGGTGCCTCAGCCTCTGTTTTACATAGTAATTAATACAAAAATCTGGGAATGGCATTTTCACAGGATAGACAGAAAGAAATAATTGACAGAAAAACTACTCGGCCCTTTGTTGGTTTTTGGAAAACTGTTTTGGTCAAACATATCGGTTCAACCTGTTAGCATATATATTTATATATTATATAAGATATTTAGTATTTTGCCTTAAGGGCATTTTAGTCTTTTTTGTATTTGG
Organism: Gentiana macrophylla; assembly: GCA_026214975.1. Taxonomy (NCBI): domain Eukaryota; kingdom Viridiplantae; phylum Streptophyta; class Magnoliopsida; order Gentianales; family Gentianaceae; genus Gentiana; species Gentiana macrophylla. Next base: position 110,151 of record JAOBSW010000349.1, on the reverse strand, counting down.
CTATATAAGCCATTCTTGTAACCCTAAACCTAAGGTTTTTCCCACTCTTTTTGCTAGCTAATCCAAGACTCCATCTTCTTCTTGATTTCTTGTTTCTTGGCTTCTTGTTTATACCAATCCTAACATGGTATCAGAGATTCGATCTTATGCAAAGCTAAACTCAAACACAACGATCGCGGATCGAAATTTTTTTTTGCTTCGCAAAGACAAGCTTTTTTCTGGTTTTGGTCTGATTTTCTCTGCCGTTTGGTGAGTTTCCGCTGCTCAATTTCCGTGTTTTCATATGGTTTGTGGTTGAATCGGCCCTTTTCGATTCATTCAGTCTTGTTGTGACATTGTTGGGTTTGATTTCGTTTTAGTTTGTGTTGTGCATCTTGTTCAAATGGCTGGCGGTGATGATTCGTTGCGCATGCTTAGTGTTCGTTTAGATGGTAAAACTATTCATATTGGAGTTATGTAATGAAAATTTTCTCGAAGGGGTAAACAAATTGTGGGGTTATATCTCTGGTACCTTTGTTGTGGCTCCTAAATCGGGAGATGACAAGTATGTTGAATTGATGGAGAAATGGGATACTTGTAATTCAAAAATCATTACTTGGATTAATAACTCTGTTGAGAATAGGATTGGTATGCAATTGGCCAAGTATGATACTGCTAAAGAGGTTTGGGACTATTTGGAGAGGTTGTATGTGCGTTCAAATTTTCCTGTCCAATATCAGTTGGAAGTTGATATTCGTGCCATGTCACATAATGATAGAAGTATTCAGGAATTTTATTATGAAATTACTGCTCTTTGGGATCAATTGGCTATGACTGAATCTGCTGAGTTGAGGGCATTTGCCCCTTATATTTCTCGTAGGGAGGAGCAACGCCTTGTTCAGTTGTTGATGGCTCTTCGACCAGAATATGAAAATTGTCGTGCGTCCATCTTGCATCGCACTCCTTTACCCTCCGTTGATTCTATTCTTCATGAGTTGTTGGCTGAGGAAACTCGTCTCAAGACTCAAACTGAAAAGGGAGTTCACACTCCGTCTGCATCTGTTTTAGCAACCCCCTCACAACAGAACAAGTCAAATGCTAAAACAGTCGTGAATGTCATTCTTCAAGCAACCAGGGCATTGGAAAAATCAGTGTCCAGAATTATTAGCACGGCAGAAAGCAAATGGTTTGAAGCAAGGTGATAGGTCACAACACCAACAACGTGGTGGACAACAACGGTCATACTCTATGGGGCAAGGGCAGCCCCGTAATAGCTCTCATCAGATGACTGCTGCGTTGGTCCATCCTTCGGTGACTTCGTTGTGGATTCTTCATGAATCCTACTATGGACTCTCTTGGAGCGCTTTGAGGTTTCTTGCTAGCCGCCTCAAAGTCGATTGCTCTCGGTCCTCAAAGACTATGCCATGTCTACTGCTTACGCCACAGTTTGGCCCCATCGAATGGTTCGTAAAAATTCACCTTTATGGGTTTTGGACTCTGGAGCCTCATATCACATGTCCCCTGATTCCTCTTCTTTTACATCTATGTCTTATGATTCTCTTTCTCCTAATATTATGACTGCTGATGGCACACCCTTGTCATTGACTGGCATTGGTACTATCCACACTTCACATTTCTCCATCCCTAATGTTTATTGTATTCCCCAACTTACTATGAGTCTTGTCTCGGTTGGTCAATTATGTGATTTTGGTTACTCTGTTCATTTTTCTTCCACCTCTTGTCATGTGCAGGATCCCAAATCCAAGAGGCTGATTGGGACAGGCCGTAGGCAGGGGGGACTATATATTTTGGATGAGCTGCAGATTCCGGGTCATGCAGCTGCCACTACCGTTGACCTATCTTCTTTTCATTTAACTTCTTCATCTTCTAAGTATTATTTGTGGCATTCTAGACTTGGTCATGTATCAGGCTCTCGCTTAAAATATATGAGCCATAGTGGTGTTTTGGGTGATTTGCATCCTCATGATATTTCAGATTGTGGTGGATGTAAACTTGGAAAATTTTCTGCCTTGCCTTTTAATCAAAGCCTATCTGAATCTCGTGCACCTTTTGATTTAGTTCATTCTGATGTTTGGGGTCTTGCTCCTGTCCCAACAAAAGGAGGGTCTAGATATTATGTTTCCTTTATTGATGATTATACTCGTTACTGTTGGGTGTATCTGATGAGACGTCGTTCTGATTTTATTGATATATATACTGCTTTTCAAGCCTATGTCAAAACTCAACATTCTACTGTTGTTAAATGCTTTCGTTCTGACTTAGGTGGGGAATATACTAAGGGAGACCTTTCTGACATCTTTACCTCTGATGGTACAGTGCATCAGTCTTCATGCACTGATACCCCACAACAAAATGGTGTTGCTGAGAGAAAACATAGACACATCGTTGAAACTGCCCGTTCTATGCTTTTATCAGCCAGTGTTCCAAACGACTTTTGGGGAGAAGCTGTTCTCACATCTGCTTACCTTATTAATAGGATCCCGACTGCTCATAATTCAGGCATTTCTCCTTATGCTAAGTTATTTGGCCTTACTCCTGATTACTCTCATTTGAGAGTTTTTGGTTCCACTTGTTTTGTCCTTCGTCCACATGTAGAACGTATAAAATTATCTTCTCGTGTTGCTATATGTGTCTTTCTTGGGTATGGCATAGGACAAAAAGGTTATCGTTGTTATGATCCTTCTTCAAAGAAGTTGTATGTTTCTCGACATGTTTCCTTTCTTGAGCATATTCCCTTCTTTTCCCTTCCTGCTAGCTCCCACAATATGACTAAGTCTGATCTGGTTCATATTGATCCTTTCACCTCTGATCACTCATCTGATTCACCATCTTCCGCCATTGATGCATCACCATCTTCCTTACATTCTGCTTCTTCACCCTCTCATCATGAGCCTCATGAAGATGATACTTCACCCCCTGCTACAGCTACCCAAGCACCCCTTGTGACGACGGATCCAGTCAACCTTGTTACCCCAAGCGCACACGTAAGTCTACTCCATTATTTTGATTTTGCTTATTCTTGCTACTCTCGCCTTTTGCTTCCTTTCTAATTTCTATTGACACTTTTTTTCGAGCCTACCTCTTATTCGAGGTCGTTCGTTCTTCCGATTGGCGAAATGCTATGGTTGAGGAACCGCCTCGCTTTAGACAGAATGGTACTTGGGATCTAGTCTATCTTCCGGCCGGTAAGAAAACTATTGGTTCTCGATGGGTGTATAAAGTTAAAACTAAGTCGATGGTTCTATTGAGCGGTACAAAGCTCGTTTGGTGGATAAAGGGTTTGCTCAAGAGTATGGTATGGATTATGAGGAAACATTTGCTCCCGTTGCCAAGATGACATCTGTTCGGGTTCTTATTGCTGTCGCATCTATTCGTCAGTGGCATATCTCTCAAATGGATGTTAAAAATGCTTTTCTCAATGGGGATCTTAAGGAAGAAGTATATATGGTACCTCCACCTGGTGTTTCTCATGCTCCGGGGCAAGTTTGTAGGCTTAAGAAGGCTTTATATGGCCTCAAACAAGCCCCTCGTGCATGGTTTGAGAGATTTATTCTCCCATACCGATGTATTGTGACAATAAAAGTGCTATCCAGATTGCACACAATACAGTTTTTCATGAGCGCACCAAGCATATTGAGATTGACTGTCATTTCACTCGACATCATCTTCAGCATGGCACTATTTCTTTGCCGTTTACTCCGTCTTGTACGCAGCTGGCTGACTTCTTCACGAAGTCTCATACTATCGAAAGTCATAGATTTTTTTTTTCATTGGCAAACTCTCGATGCTTCTTGCTGCACCATCATGAGTTTGAGGGGGGATGTTAGCATATATATTTATATATTATATAAGATATTTAGTATTTTGCCTTAAGGGCATTTTAGTCTTTTTTGTATTTGGCTATATAAGCCATTCTTGTAACCCTAAACCTAAGTTTTTTCCCACTCTTTTTCCAAGACTCCATATTCTTCTTGATTTCTTGTTTCTTGGCTTCTTGTTTATACCAATCCTAACACAACCAAATTGACAACATCCAAGTGTTAACATCAAAGTGACGTTGTGAAGAGAATTAAAGTTGTATATGAGCAAAGTTGTTTTTGAACAGGCTTGAATTTGGCTCGTTATGGCCCATGTTTGTTTGTTTAGCCGCTCAAACATAATTTTGGGTTTGTTTCTTAAGCGAACGAATATGAGTTTTGCTCGCAAACGTTTGAACGTATTATGAACAAACGTAATACGTTTGAACGTATTATGAACTTACTAGAAGTGGAAAACTGGTTTAAAAAATACCCACATAAAGCTTTGTTTGAATAATTATTGGTCAGGCTCCAAGTATAATTAGATCAATCAAACTAACATACTCAAGTAACAGTCAAGTTCAGACTCTTCAAGGCTGATCACTAAGTGTAATTGATGTTCCAGCATGCTTATAAGATAAGAATGTTCACCTTCTATATGAAATCAACTTAATTAAGGTTCAATCAACTTCTATATGAACTCAACTTCGATATTACTCATTATACAAGATTAAGCAGACTAATTAAAAATTACTTAACACTTTGACCTCTAGAATCATATTCAAATCGAACTTCAAACTAATCAAGACACAAATAAACAAACTAGTATGCCAAGACTACTCAATCAGATTTCTAAAATTGATGGAATACCACAACTCACATGTAACATTCGATTTGATTTACAAAACTCAAAAAGCATCTGAAAGAATGCACATATTAGTCTATATTAAAAATAAAAAACATTAAAAGGCCTTAAAGCTCTGAGAGCTTTATTATTCGCCAGAATATCTGCTAGTCATATTAAGGGAATACCAATTCTGACCACAAAATGCTCCCGTAAACAACATAAAGTGCAGGAAACAACTACGGAAAATACAGAAATTCAAAGCATCTAAAAAGCTAAAATCATCAAAACTTCACAGCCAAAAAAATGTCAACATCAGATGACAAGACAATTTAAAATACCTTGAAACAGCTAAGTGTATCCCTGAAATTTCCACAGCCTTTTTACTTGGGTGATTATTTTCTTTTCTTCCTATTAATCACAAATGAATATAAGACATTCATTCATTAAAAATACAGAACAAAATTAAGAAACATGAACAAAAATTGAATCGAGGGACTGAGAAACAGAAACAAATTTGACATTCACTCAAACGAGTGTACAGTATGACCAAACCTACCACACAATTGACATTGGATGGAAGGAGGACCGGGTTGTTGTTGATGTTGAGGACAAAGACCGTTGAAGCGGCCTCGGCCTCGACCATGAGAATTCGAGCCACGACCACGGGGATGCTGGGAGCGGGTATTTTGGTGCGCAGCAGGGGCGGGCTGGGACGAGGAGGGTGCCGGTAGAGCAGGTAGCGGCGGCTGAGGAGTGGGGGCAGCAGCGTTGTGATCTATGTGTGCTTCCATTGTTAATAGTAATTAGTAAAGTTCTTCAATAGTGATATCTGAACGTGAACCCACAATGGCAACAAGGGCATCATATTCATGTCCTAATCCAGCAAGAACATAATTTACAATATCATCATTTTGCAATGGTTGTCCGGCTAAGGCGAGATCATCGGTGAGACGTTTGACTGCCATGAAGTACTCTGTAGCCGTGGAGTTTCCCTTCCGGGTAGTAGCAAGTTGAGAGCGGAGGTGTATGATTCTGGCACGTGATTGTGAGGCGAAGCATCGTTCAATGGCGGACCAAATTTCAGTGGATGTTTTAGCGTGATAAACATGAGTGAGAACTTCTTCCGAGAGGGACGAGGTGATCGCACTTAATATGAGATTGTCCTATTTTGACCACTGCAAGAGTGCCGGATTGGGCCGGCCGTTGAGGGTGGCCGGCGGAGAAGGGATGCTGCCATCTACAAATCCATAAACCTCTTGTCCCTTTATGTATGGGACGATCTGAGCTTTCCAAATCAGGTAGTTTGTGCGGTTGAGTTTTATGAGATTAATAGAGTTTGAGGAGTTGAAGGAAGGATAGAGAGTGAAGGGAGAAGAATCAGCGGTGGTGGTGGTGGTTGCAGAGGGTTCGGCCATGGCTGGGAAAGGTTTTTTTTTTTTTTTTTTTTGGAACAGAAAAGGGGCGGGTTACACAGAGAAGAAGGCAGGAAGGAAGGAGAAGAAATATTCAGACATGGGGCGGTTTCAACCTAAAGGCTCCGATACCATATTTGATGTGAAATATAATCATAATTTCCATTGATTCAGAAGGTATTACATTGGTTGGCTATATAGCCGGTGATACTTAGTGAGAAAGGAAAAGCATAATTACAGGAATAAATCGTGATCAAACGGAATTACTACGGAGATTACGGGGAATTAATTACAATTATTTACTTGTGCTAACAGGGGTAGCTTAGTACGAACGAAATTATTTTGTCCTTAAATCAACAAAAAAAATACAAACTGAATTAAAATTTATATATTCTTGATTGTGGGACGAACGATTTACTATATTAATGACATTCATCGTATTTAACGATTTATAGACGATTAAAATGAGAAAAAGATCATCTAGCACACCAAATGAGACATGTATAACTTTATGCATAGACTTGAATGATGATCACCTCTGTTTCTCATGTGTTCTTCTTCGTAGGCATGCGATTAATAAGGTAAACAGCTGTAGTGAAAGCATCCTCCCAGTAGGGGAGAGGGAGATGTGAGTGAGCCAATAAAGTCAAACCTGTTTCGACGATATGTCGATGGCGACGTTCGACGGCGCCCATTTGTTCGTGAGTGTGTGCGCAAGAAAGTTGATGGAAAATACCAGTGCGAGAAAATAACTAGTTAATTTTTGGAATTCACCACCACGATGTCTGAATTGCTTTTATTTGAATGTCGAAAAGCCGTTCAACTAAAGCTTGAAAATTGTAGAAAACGGGTTCCACATCAGATTTTAGTGCAATAAGATAAAACCAAATAAACTTGGTGCAATCATCTAAAAAACAAACATAATATCGAGAGCCATAAATTGAAGCCTCGGCACAAGGCCCCCACACATCCGAATAGATCAAGTCCAAAGGTTTACGAGAAGTAAATGAGGAAGAGGGTAAAGAGAGACGATGACTTTTAGCGAACTGACAATTAGAACAGTGTTTTGGGAATCACGGGGAGGGGAAATATTTATTCGGCGTAAAATAAGATTAATTATTCTGGGGGAGCAGTGACCAAGACGACGATGCCAGTGAGATGAGGTAGTGCGACTAGCAAGGCAGGAAGAGACAAGTGGTTGAGTGAAATGGTATAGGACGTCTTTAATGTAGCCTCTAAGTAGTCCTTCACAAAGAAATAAGTTGAATGAAATTCAAAGTAAACATTATTATCATGTGCAAAATTTTGAACAGAAAGTAAATTGTGTTGGAGGGAGAGAGTGAGGAGGACGTTACGAAGAATAAAAGTGTGCGTTGGTGTAGAAAAACGAGAATCACCAACATGAGTAATAGACATAGCAGTGCCGTTGCTAGCACGAACGTTGTCATCACCAGTGTAGGGAGCAGGAGGAGAGGAAAAATTGTGCGGTACGGGCGGGTGGATGACTAGCACCGGTGTCGAGGAGCCAGGTCGAGTGATCATAAGAGGCACCTGCAAAGTTAGCCATGGGAGGGCGGGGAAAAGGGGAAGGGCTGCTATTTTGGGGTAGGGAATGATTAAAGTTTGGATCGAATCGGTACCTACACGAGTGTACAGTATGACCAAACCTACCACACAATTGACATTGCATGGAAGGAGGACCGAGGTGTTGTTGATGTTGAGGACAAGGACCCTGAAGCGGCCTTGCCCTTGACCACAAGAATTCGAGCCACGACCACGGGGATGCTGAGAGCGGGTATTTTGGTGCGCAGCAGGGCGGGCCGACGAAGAGGGTGGCGGGTAGAAGCGGCGTAGGGCGGCCGAGGAGCCGGGGCGCAGCGGCGTTGTGATCTATGCGTGCTTCCAATGTTAATAGTAATAAGTAAAGTTCTTCAATAGTGATATCAGAACGTGAACCCACCATGGCAACAAGGGCATCATATTCATGTCCTAATCCAGCAAGAACATAATTTACAATATCATCATTTTGCAGTGGTTGTCCGGCTAAAGCGAGATCATCGGTGAGACGTTTGACTGTCATGAAGTATTATGTAGCCGTGGAGTTTCCCTTCCGGGTAGTAGCAAGTTGAGAGCGGAGGTGTATGATTCAGGCATGTGATTGTGAGGCGAAGCATCGTTCAATGGCGGACCAAATTTCAATGGATGTTTTAGCATGATAAACATGAGTAAGAACTTCTTCCGAGAGGGACGAGGTGATCGCACTTAATATGAGATTGTCCTGTTTGACCACTGCGAGAGTGCCGGATTGGGCCGGCCGTTGAGGGTGGCCGGCGGAGAAGGGATGCTGCCATCTACAAATCCATAAACCTCTTGTCCCTTTAGGTATGGGACGATCTGAGCTTTCCAAATCGGGTAGTTTGTGCGGTTGAGTTTTATGAGATTAATAGAGTTGGAGGAGTTGAAGGAAGGATAGAGAGTCGAGGGAGAAGAATCAGCGGTGGTGGTGGTGGTTGCAGAGGGTTCGGCCATGGCTAGGAAAGGTTTTTTTTTTTTTTTTTTTTTAGAACAGAAAAGGGGTGGGTTACACAGAGAAGAAGGCGGGAAGGAAGGAGAAGAAATATTCAGACATGGGGCGGTTTCAACCTAAAGGCTCCGATACCATATTTGATGTGGAATATAATCATAATTTCCATTGATTCAGAAGGTATTACAATGCTTGGCTATATAGCCGGTGATACTTAGTGAGAAAGGAAAAGCATAATTACAGGAATCAATCGTGATCAAACGGAATTAATATGGAGATTACGGGGAATTAATTACAATTATTTACTTGTGCTAACAGGGGTAGTTTAGTCCGAACGAAATTATTTTTTCCTTAAATCAACAAAAAAATACAAACTGAATTAAAATTTATATACATGGGGGAAAATGGACTAAAACCTAATTTTGTGTATTCCTAAATAGCATCCCGTAAAATTAAAATGGATAATACCTATCATAGGTTGAATAAAGTAATTTATTTATTGTATAATTCTAAAGAATAACATAAATATCTGCCTCACTGGCATTTGGCGGATAACACATACAATGTGAATGTCATTGTTATATGTATATTCTTGATTGTGGGACGAACGATTTACTATATTAATGACATGCATCGTATTTAACGATTTATAGACGATTAAAATGAGAAAAAGATGATCATCTAGCACACCAAATGAGACATGTATAACTTTATGCATAGACTTGAAATATAATTCTTTCATTTATTTATTCACGATTACCATAAAAAATTCTAATCTCGCCGCCACACTGGAATGAGTAATACAATAACTCAAGAAGAATGACAAAAAGAGAAAGAAGATATAATGTTTAAGTCATCTGCACTTGTATCATATAAACATATACATATAAACAAAAAATTGCCGCCCTGGTTGTGAGTCGTTATCATCAGTAAATGAAAGCAATTAAATTTTTGTCCTAATCTTTGTAGTGGTGACCTATATATTCATCTTCTGCATATGCCAATTAAGGCAATATTTCTTCTCCTTCACTTACACTCAGTAAATAACACTTTCAGATCAAAATGGTGATCGAAGCTGACCCATGTCATATTTGCGGTGTTTGTGCTTGCAGTTTACTGGCTTTCGTAGAAGTCTTTCAGTGGACATGCTGCGGTGAATATCAGGCTTGAAGATTCAAATGATTCGCACTTCACCGGTGAAAAAATCAGTTATGATGGTGCAACGAAAACGACTGTTGAAGACAGTATTGTCAAGGAACTAACCCCCGGAAGGATGAACACTTTCAGCAACATGAATCGCAAAGTGCTGCAGGATCCGGATTGTTGTATTGTCTGTCAAAATTTTTGCTGGTGCTGCACTAATGACTGAGGGCAAGGATTGTATCAAAAACTTGCTAACGCTGGAATGGAACTTTGTAACTAACACCTTTTTAATATGTAATGCTTAAAACAAAACGTCATTGATAGTTGTCATGATTTGTTGATCAGGGGTGCAATGTAACGTGTCTGTGTACTTAAGCACCAATTCTCTCTATGTTTTCTTTTCTTTTTCTTTTTCTGGTTTTCTTAAGCGAGATTGATCTCGGTTTGCCGCTCTGATGTACCGAAATCCAAATCTCTGAGTGTGGTTTTTCTTCTTTTCGGGTGTGCTTGTGTGTGTGTTTTTCTGTTGTGAGATTGATCTCGGTTTGTCCCTCTTATTTAAGAAAGTTGGGTGTTTCCTTAAATGTGTGTTGATTTAATTATATTTATTTGAGTGTAATACTACTCGGTCATAAATGCAACACAACCTATTTTTACATCATTCATCATATTATACAATTTATTAATCACAAGAGAATATTGTGAACTGATGACAGTAATTGAATTAATGACATGTCCAATAGTGTGCCATTCAAGTTGTCATGCACATTTTTTTCTATGTGCATTACATCCAAATTATAGTGAAAAGGCTTCGAAGACCAATACGGTAGACTCCAAATTATACTCCTATTAGCCCAATTCAACTCTGTTTGACGGCGTTTACGTTTCCTGCCCCCAAACTGCTCATGTTTTCTGGGCAATCTGACATCTACACATTCAAGTTGTTCTAAAATCTGATTTTATTTGAGTGTTAATTTATTTTTATTTGAGTGTAATACTACTGACACAACCTCTCGGTCATAACGTGCAACACAACCTATTTTTAAATCATTCATCATATTATACAATTTATTAATCACAAAGAGGATATTGTGACCTGAACCTGATGACAGTAATTGATCATTTTTTGCGGATACGGTGCACACAACCATGATCTCTGTAATAATGTAGACATCAGAATCACATCCTTGATAGCTATTACCTGTAGAATGTCGTGTAAAATTTGTGGTTAAAAGTCAACCCCACACAAATTCTTTCTTCTATTGACCAGAAACAACAATGACATTCAACAGTTACGTCAAAAAAGACTTACGTACATATCAAAGTAGGAGTTGTATTTAGTAAAAGAGACAAAGATTCAAACATTTTGCATACAGATCAAAATATCATTCATTTTGAAATCATGAAGAAGAAAAAGGAAGTTTGTGGTCATTAATCTCACAAAGACACCGTTTTGCATCCATTTTGGTGCAAAACGTACAAGGAGTACAATGAGGAATCTTATGGGTTCAAGGAGTACGTAGATCTTATCCTTGAGTTTACTGTTGCTTGGAGGCTCCTTGATGATAACATGGATCTCCCTCGTTGGTTGGCGTGCTTGGGGATTGCCTCGAGACGCGTTATCCCCATCCTTCTTGAACCGGTCGAAGGGCCCCCGGACGACCAGCTTTTCGATCTCCGTTTTTAATACGCGACACGTATCAGTGTAACGACCGTAGTGTTGGTGATTTAAGTATAATCACAAGCCATTAAGGTTATCGGGGTTTAGTGCAAAGATGGTTATGCTCGTAACGCTATGATATAAGTACGGAGGTGCGGAGTGCACGCTTATATAAGTGTTTTACGAGTATACGGATGTAAAATGAGCAAGTAGAGTCCTTAAACGATCTTACGAATGATAAAAACTCGTTTTGGAAAATCAGTGTCATAGGCGGCCGCCTATGAACCACAGGTGCCCGCCTATGAAGATTTTTTCAGGCAAAAATTGAACAGAGTCTTATTTCGTTTTCTGGACTTCACAGGCGCCCGCCCGTCATTCACAGGCGCACGCCTGTGGCCCGAAAACTGAATTATTGGTGTCTCTTGATCATTTTAAGTGGGTACAACCAAATGGAACCTTTTCATTTGGTGTCTATCACTTAACAACGAATTCTTTGCTCTCTTTCAGACATCCAAGTGCTATATAAAGCAAGTTTACATTGTTGAAAAACATACAACACATGAAAGCATCTTTGTTTGTCATTTTTATATCTTAAAAACTTCCAAAGTGCTCTTTAATCTCGTGTGTCCAGAGTTAAAGGTTTACTCTCAGTTTAGTATCTCACTTAAATATTCGTGAAACCCGGGACAAAGAATAAGGGTCGAATAATTTAAGAAGGACAGCGATAATCGTGAAACTGTGAGGATCCAAATCTTCTAATTTTGCAGGAATTGTTCAAGACATTGTTGATCATCTTCACACCCAAACTACTACATTCTTCTTAAATTATTGTTCTAATCAATGGTGAATGCAAAGGATTTGATGATGAACTTCGGGAAACTAGACAAGTTTGAAGGTGTTGATTTCCGGAGGTGGCAAAGGAAGATGCATTTCCTTCTCACGGCATTGAAAGTGGTATATGTTCTTAGCACCGATATACCAGAAGTTAATGATGATGCACCATTGGAGGAATTACGGAAGCGGAACAAATGGGAAAATGATGACTACATCTGTCGTGGTCACATTGTAAATGGTATGTCTGATTCGTTATTTGATATTTATCAAAACTTTGAGCCTGCAAAAGAATTATGGAATGCACTAGAAACTAAGTACTTAAATGAAGATGCATCCGCTAAAAAGTTTCTAGTAGGAAATTTCATGAAATACATGATGGTAGATACACGGTGCAGAATGGAACAATTCAATGAACTTCAACGCATCTTAGGCCGGTTGCACGACATAGATGGAAATGGATGAAGCCATTTCTGTCTCTAGTATCATTGATAAACTACCACCGTCATGGAAAGACTTTAAGCATTTGTTAAAACACAAAAAGAAGAACTCTCCTTGGTTGAACTTGGCAGCCATCTACGTATTGAGGAATCCCTCAGGGCGCAGGAGGGTGTGAAATCCAAGGAAAAGGAAATTGATGAATCGACATCCATTCATGTAATGGAGGCCGGGGAGTGTTCCAAAACGAACAAGGGAAAAGGAAATGGTAAGAAAAAGAAACCATTCAAGGCTGGCAACAAAGAGTCCGGAAAAAGGCCAAAAGGGGCCTGTTGGATTTGTGGCAAAACAGGGCACTACAAGGCTGATTGCCGAGTGCGGAAGAACGGAAAGAATTAGGGTTCAGAACAGGGGTACAAAGACCAAGGACCACCCAAGCATCAAGGTCAGAATTTTATTTATGGTGTTAATTCGGTTGTGAATTATGTGCCATTTATTTACAAGCATTCTATATGCGAGGATGATGATGTATCGTGGTGGATCGACTCGGGAGCAACACGACATGTATGCAAAGATCAAAGGCGATTTGAAGATTTTGAACCGCCGAATGATGGCTCCGTACTAAAAATGGGAAACGAGTCGATGGCTATTGTAAAAGGCGTTGGGCTATTATTTTAAATTTTAGTTCGGAAAATTTGTAAAACTCTTTGATGTATTATTTGTTCCGTGCATCCGAAAAAACCTTGTATCCGTGCACTTTTTTTTGTAAATCGGGCTATAACAAGTGTATGAGTCCGATAGGTTTATATTATCTAAACATGGTGTGTTTGTAGGATTTGGTTACTTATGTAATAACATGTTTATGCTTAATATTGTCAATAATAATGTTAATCTAGTTATGCATATTTCTGATGTTAATATCTCAAAGTTATGGCATGCACGGTTAGGTCACATGCATTATAAACGTATGCAAGTTATGTCTAAAAATGTATTAATTCCCCCGTTTGATATCAATGTGGATAAGTGTACTACTTGTATGCTTACTAAAATTGTAAGACAACCATTTCGTGGTGTTGAAAGATCGTCTACAATTTTGGAACTTATCCATAGTGATTTATGTGACTTTTATGCCACACCGTCTTTGGGAAATAAGAAATATGTGATTACTTTAATAGATGATAATACTCATTTTTGTTATATGTATTTACTTAATACTAAAGATGAGGCACTTGATAAATTAAAATTTTATAAAAGTGAAGTAGAATTACAATTGAATTCTAGTATTAAACGCTTTCGTACCGATAGAGGTGGAGAATACTATGATCCAACCTTCTTCGGGTCGTGTGGTATTATACACGAGGTTACTGCACCGTATACGCCACAACAAAATGGCATTGCGGAGAGGAAGAACCGTACTCTAAAAGAGATGGTAAATTCCATGTTGTCCTACTCGGGATTGAGTAATGGGTTTTGGGATGAGGCCATGTTAACGGCCTATTATCTACTAAACAGAATTCCTAATAAAAAGAATTCTGTTACCCCGTATGAACTTTGGTTAAAAAAACCAAACTTAAATTATTTAAGAGTTTGGGGCTGTAGGGCGGTTGTTAGACCCTAAAATTAATACTATAGGAGAAAGAGGCATCGATTGCATTTTCATTGGATATGCTAGTCATTCCAAGGCATATAGGTTTTATGTTATAGAACCTAGTGATTCCGTGGCTATACATTCGGTTATACAATCACGTGATGCTATATTTGATGAGAATAGATTTACATCTATTCCCAGACCAAAGGCTATTGATCCTACGATAGTTGGAGTGGAGAATGTGGAGAATAATGATTCTCAAGCCGAGTCTTCTGAACTTCGAAGAAGTAAGAGGGCTAGAATAGCGAAAACATTTTCACCGGATTTTGTTACTTATTTGGTGGAAGGTTCGGGAAATGAAGTTGGATATCAATACTCATATTGTTACAATATTGAGGATGATCCAAGAACATTTTCTGAGGCGATGGAATCTCAGGTGTATCATTTTGGAAAGAAGCCATCAACGACGAGATGGATTCCATAATGGGTAACAATACGTGGATTCTTACAGATTTACCATGTGGTTGCAAGCCGTTAGGTTGCAAATGGATTTTCAAAAGAAAAATGAGAGTCGACGGTACGGTTGACCGATATCAAGCCTGGTTAGTTATACAAGGCTTTAGGCAAAAGGAAGGTATCGATTATTTCGATACTTATGCTCCCGTTGCTAGAATCTCCTCAATCACGTTATTGATTGCCTTAGCCACAATTCATAACTTGGTGATCCATCAAATGGATGTTTAAACAGCATTTATAAATGGAGATTTGGATGGAGAAATATACATGAAGCAACCGGAAGGATTTGTTATGCCCGGTAACGAGCATAAGGTATGTAAACTTGTAAAATCATTGTATGGACTTAAAAATCTCCTAAACAATGGCATCAAAAGTTTGATGAGGTTGTCTTGACTAGTGGGTTTAAACTCAATCAGTTGGACAAGTGTATTTATAGTAGATTTGATGATACCGGCAACGGTGTGATAATCTGTCTATATGTCGATGACATGTTGATTTTTGGTACAAACCAAAATCAGGTAGATAAATGTAAAGAACTCTTATCTTCAAGATTCTCTATGAAAGACATGGGGGAGGCAGATGTTATTCTTGGTATTAAAATCAAGAGAAATCAGGGAGGAATTTCACTAACACAATCTCATTATATTGAGAAAGTATTGAAGAAATTTAATTGTGAAAATTGTACTTGACAAAATTCTCCTATGGAGCCTCATGAGAAACTTGGACCTAATAAAGGTGAAACCGTGAATCAACTTGAATATTCACGAGTCATTGGTTGTTTGATGTATGCAATGACTCGTACATGACCGGATATTGCTTATGCGGTTGGGAAACTAAGTAGATATCACGAGTAACCAGGTAATTGTCATTGGAGAGCAGCTTGTTCGTGTATTGAGATATCTTAAGTCTACCAAAGACTTTGGTTTGACTTATGTTGCATTTCCTTCGGTGATTGAAGGATATTCGGATGCTAGTTGGATATCCAATGTAGAAGATCGTTCTTCTACTAGTGGATGGGTGTTTGTTCTAGGTGGAGGTGCCATTTCTTGGGCTTCTAAGAAACAAACATTTATATCTAGCTCGACTATGGAGTCGGAGTTTATTGCCTTAGCAAAGACCGGTAAAGAGGCGAATGGCTTAGAATTTAATTCATGAAATTCCTTTATGGCCTAAACCAATATCACCGATATCTATCCATTGTGATAGTTCCTCTACACTGTCTAAAGCTTATACTCATGTATAGAATGGTAAGTCGCGACACTTAGACATTAGACATAGCAAGGTACGTGAGTTGATCTCTCACGGGTGATATCGGTTGTTTTTGTGAGATCTCAAAGGAATTTAGGCGATCATTTGATGAAAGGATTAGCTAAGGACTTATTACAAATGTCGGTTGTCGGGATGGGTCTTCAACCCGTATAAGTTTCGATGATAGGATACCCAATTTCCTTTTGGTACAATGCCTTAGGCTAAATTCAATGTGGAAGGCATGTTATCTGGAACTTGAGCACATGTATTAATCCCGAAGGTATGTGCTATAAACCAGTAGGGTTAGGTTGAAGTTTTATCTTCTTAATGAGTCTTTTAAAAGTGTTAATACAGGTGCACGGTAAATTAAAGATTCACCTATATGAGTATGAGGTATGGCCGCTTCAAGGAAAGTTGGGTTAGCTTTCTATATGCTCAAGAATGGATATGGACACAAGGCCGGATTTCATTAAATGGTGTCAAGAATAATACTTTGGAGTAGTCTCAATTCGTGTGTATTGTTATGTACATGTATTCAAAATGTGTAAAGGGGTTCAATGCTTAGTCACACCCCAATACTCGAATATTTGCGTGTAATAGTACTAGGTGAAAATTCAATCTTTGTGATTGATAACGGTCATTTTGTGCCCGTTATTCTATGACCTTTATCCCCGATTCTAGTTTAAAGGAGCTATAATAGAGTAATAATAAGTCGTAATACGCCTAATTTGCATATGCCGAGAGTTACGATTCATTATTATGTATTATGATGTTTTATTATATTATTTGATATTACAGACTGTATTTCATGTGATATTTGTAGTAACTCATTTGGGAGCACAAGGATGGACTTCGGAAAAGCTTTGATGGATCACAGACAAGTTCAGGAGGCCCAAGGCAGAAAAAGAGGAAAGAGCCCAGGAGCATGTAAGGCTCGGTCGACCGAGCCTGTGCATTCGGTCGACCGAGTGGGCCTACAGTCCAGAAGAAGTTCGGCACATTATTTGAGTCGGCTAGGGTTCAGAGTGTCGGTATTTTAAGTCGGTTTTCTATGACGGCTGAGGCTCTATATAAACACAAGTCTTTTGTATTTTTTAGGAGGCATTCACCAATACTATTTCATATTTACAAATAAGCTAATAAGGATTCTTTAGGCTTGCGGCTAGGGTTGCAAACATGTAAGCCCTAGTTTATCTTCTTGTTTTCTTTTAAGTAATCAATTTCCCAATTATGCTTTGATTGTTTGAGTAGGTATTCATATCTAGATGATGTAGATCTAGGATATGACGTTAGGGCAATGGTGATACCTTGTCTATAAGGATCCCAAACCCTACGTCCTCTACCTAACATCTACGGATGAATCTGTGTGTTTAATTTACGTGTATTTAGATTAGTCTATATGATGTCCTGATGATTCGCTATATAATCCGATTCGTATATGAAACGCTGAGAAATATGTTCGGGGATGTAAATCTGGGGAGTCAGACTCTCGGGTGACCGAGAGGTGTCACTCGGTCGACCGAGAGCACCTATTCGGTCGACCGAGAGTTGTCAAGCTTTATTTTCATCCGTTAATCGATCACGTCTTTATGATTAGGTTAGCTTAATTGAATCATTATCTCGGTAGGTATGGCTATGGCTACGTCACTCACTTGATTTAATTAAAACGTGTAAAAAGGAAATACCGGTATAAAACTCTTAGGTAGGCTCATGAATTGATCTTCGGACTTTCAGCGTTATCTAGGTAGGGTTATATTAGGGAATTGCGCGCACCTTCTTATACGTAGATCGTAAACTAGCATGAGACTATAATTGGTAATTGTTAGTTGGACGAGAGTTTGAGTGATCGTCTCAGAAATGCGCCTAACCAAAGGAATGTTGCACGGGCGAGGTGTGCGGTTAATATCGGCATCCTTAGAGTCATAAGCGCGTGTGAGTTATATGAGATGGAGGCACCAAAAGCGAAGTCACGTAACAACATCACGGTGATCTAGTGACCTAACCGGTGCTAAGTCAAGTAAAGAGGATGACTCCCGTAGCCACTATAAATGAATATGGGCGGATTTATAGTTGATAAGTCTTCTTTGTTATATAAATTGTCTAGATCCGAGGATCACGGTTATAATTAGGCGATTGATTACGTTATTTGTTTATGTGTTATTTATATGTTTGAGTGTGTCTTTCTTTTCTCGTACTTTATGTTGGTCATAGACCGTATTTGTCAAACGAAATAACTGGTTGACTATTTAAGTTAGGATCCACAAATTGATTCTCTGTGGGATCGACCTCGACTCTATCTAGCTATACCTGCGATTGAACCTAGTTCACTTGCTAGTGGTTATTTAGGCATCGAGTTAGTAATTTAACTTGACCGCAATCAAGTTTTTGGCGCCGTTGCCGGGGAATCAATGGTCCAACTGCTTAAATGATCTACTTGCTTATTTCGTTTTTTGTTTCTGTTTTCTTTTACAAGTGAGTAAAATAAAAAAAAAAATATATATATATATATATATATGTTCTGTATGTTCGGTCGACCGAACAATGCTTCTCGGTCGACCGAGCCCTTTCATTGTTCTATATTATCCGACGGCATTGTGTTCCTTCGTTTGTTTTCCCCGTTAGTAGGTTGTAAGCCTAGCAGCAGTATTGAGCAATCGTCTTGATTGTTAGTTTATTGACCGTTTGTTGTTTTTCTCATGTTGCGATAATCGAACTAAATCACTCCAGGTAAGATTGTTCGTGATAAACAATATGTCATCAAAACAATTTTCCAAGGTTAAGGAAGAGGATGTTAACGTTTTACGAACCAAGACAACACCAATGAAGCCGATGACGCAAAAGCTGAAGGAGAAAATAGCAAAAATGAAAGAACGAATTCAGGAAGCCAGGAAGTCAAGGGAAGCAAGTGAAGCGTATGTAAAAAGAGGTATGTGTGCTTTAAATCCCGAAGTGATTTCTTCGATTCGGACTCGGTTCAGATTCAGTATATTGATTATATGGATTACATGTCGGAGATAGAGTGCAGTTACGAGAGTAAGCGTAGATATGGAACAACCTATAGTCACCTGTGCTAAGGAGGCAAAATATGTTGAAGATGAATCTCGGTTAATGCCCAAGTTAGATGACCTGGGGCATTCCTTGTAGATGTTACCCTAGAACAAGCACACTTGGGATTGGCTTTAATTGACTCGGATCGAGCTTAAACATTTTCCCTAAAAGCCTTTGCGATAGGAATATGATTCGACTCCCACAAACACCCCGCTAAAAGTGAGATTCGCGGATAGTACTAGAACCATCATGTGCGGACGGATGAATAACATGATCATTGGTATCGGACAACTTCGGTTTAAGATAGATTTGGTCGTAATGGACATAGAGGAGCATCCGTTTAGCCCAATTATCTTGGGTAGGCCCTTTATTAATACCTCTAGAGCTCTTATTCGTATGACTAGGCATGAGATCACATTGTTTGATGCTAAAGGTTCTGAGACTTTTGGGATAAAGAACCCTGAGTTCCCTATTCCGGCAAGTTTAAACATTATAGAAGTCGTTGGTTCTAAACCGGATGTGATTCCAAGTTCGAGAGGAGTGTGATGATGACAATGTTGACGATCGAGATGAGAAAGGTCCCTTACAATCCTAAGCCGAGATAGAGCTGTTCAGCCTGCACCTGTAGTTAATAAGGATGATGCTGAAGCCTCGTTTTCGAAACCTAAGGATAGGAGGAGGAGAGTTAAGCGGCGAACTCGTAGAGTTCGAAATCAAGAAAGCTCATCGAAATCTGAAACGATCCCGCAAGTCGGTGCCTGTTTAGATGGACAATTTGATTGTCTTTTAAATCACGACGTACATCCCACGGAAAGGCACTCGTGCAAAGGAATGGCAAGACGCTTTCGGTGAAGGTTAGTCGGGTGAAGACACGGCAAGTCAAGAACAATTCTTAAAGAGTGATATTTTGGGAAGTCGAGCTACCGACTTAAACTGTAGAACTAATTCTATCCTTCATTATTTTTATCTCTATTTTTATTTTTCTTTTTCTAAATAAAAGTAGCATGAAACGAGGAGAAGTTTTTTTTTCTATTTTGCCATGTTCCGACGACTGTTGAGTTAAGGATGTGCAAAATAAATTTTTTTTATTCGAATCATTTTCATGCGAAGTGAAGCGAAAATTGAATCTTTGTAAAAATTGTTGATTAAGGAAATGATAATCGTTATCTTACAAATGCTTAGACCAGATTGTTTATTTATTTATGATAAAAATGAGGTGGCTTTTATGCTTGAGACGACCTATTGGTTAGAAAATTCTTTGCGGTAAGAGTGAAATAATACATTTTGGCACTGTTATATATTGTAGTTATTTTACGGTATGTGTCAAATTTATTAAAATGGTTAACACCATTAATTTCTACACATCCCCACTCACCTTTCCCTCTTCCCAACCATTCACCTTTTTCTCTTCCCAACTTCTTTATTATTCCAATTCAAATTTTCAAATTCCACCTTTCCACCTCCTCAATCCCCAACAATTTTTCTACACCAATCACATTCCATTTCTTCAAACTCCATTTTCCTATTTAACCCAACATCCTCTCTTTCATTCTCCTCATTCCTATTCCCCAATTCCTTCATCCCAAATTCTCCATCCACCTTGTCTTCTCAAACCCCTGTAGAAATCAAATGGAAATGTTCTGAAAATCTTCATCCATTTCACCATTTTCACTCACCTTGAAAAGCCTAGCGAAAATTTTTCTGATCAATAGATTCAGTCACGGTAAGGGTAGAGGACCAGAGGCTGTTTTTGCGATTCTCCACACTCGGTCAACCGAGTGATTGCTCTCGGTCGACCGAGAGTCAGCCGCCCTTTCGCCTGCCAACTGCTGCCATTTATTTATCTGCCAGGATGCCACCGAAGACGCAGAGCCGCTCGGTTCGTAGGTGTGGAAGGCGATATTCCAATGATCAACGGGTCCCACAATTCGCGAGTCGGGAGGTATATTCTTCGTTTACTAATCATTTCGTTAATGCCCCGTACATCGAGCTCGGGTCTAGATTTGGACAATTGTGGGGATGAGCTTTTGGAGTTGGTGGAAAGTTATCAATGGCGTGATGTCGCCGCACCCCGGCCGGGTCAGCGTCAATTGGGTAAGAGAATTTTATGCTTATTTGCGTATACACCCGACACCAATGTCGTTATTATTAAATGGGCGACCAATTATCATTTCTCCGGTACGATTAATGATTATTTTGGGTTGGATATCTCGGAGGACGGGCGAGTATATGGCGGCGTTTGATGGGTCCGATGCTTGGTTGGAGGGCGTTGGAGCCTATCTAGAATAGAATGGACTATAGGGAGGTTGCCCGCACATTTGCGAAACAGACTTTAGGAGATGGGAGGATAAGTGCCTTAATCGGCTTATCCGTTCTAATATCTTCCCGGCTAAGCATGTATCTACGGTTTACTATACTCATGCCACTTTGATCTATTGGTTGTACATGGGATGGCCTGTGAATGTGGGGGCATTGATACGCAAGGAGATGACAGACGATGCTCTCAAGCCTCGGCATACCTTGCCTTTTGGTTCACTAATCACTACATTCTGCGAGGGAGCTGAGTGCCCGGTGTTAGGCGGCGATTCCTATGTGGAACCAATGCCTATCCTATCTTTGAGTTCTGTCCCACCGCCTGTCGTTCACGGCCACGATCAAGAAGGGGAACCCGAGAATGATGCCGACGAAGCCGACCCGAACAATTTGCAACTAGCACCATTCAATCCAGGATGGGATTAAGTATTTTAATTGAGTGTTGGCATTTCCTATAATTAACGAGTTTTTATTTTGATTCAGTTCTACTAGTATGTCGTGTTATATAGAGCAAGTTTCTCTGTTTCCTAAATTCGAACTTATGTAATGTTTTGGACTTGTTGAAATGTATTGAAATGTAATAATTAATTAATGGACTTAAAAATGTTTAAGGAAATTGTTATACCTTTTACGGTCCCATTTTTCTGATTATTACGGTTTGGACTAATCCTGTAACGAGTTGCGAGCTTTGTTTAAGATATGTGTTGCAGTGATTATTTTTACGCTTCGCTATGGAGCCAATGCTGTGCTGTCGAATCGCTGCGCCAAGTCCTATGACTTGTTCAAACTTCCACGCTTATCCGAGCTAAGTTCCTTTTTCGAGCGTATTATTTGGTTTTTATACATTGGGGACAATGCATGGTTTAAGTGGGGTACAAGTCACTTAGCTCAAATGAGTAATTCCACATATCAAATAATCAATAAAATGAAAAAAAAATAATATTAAAACTCTTAAACTTAGAATCACATTTACTTTTGTGAAGTCACGATAATTATATCTAATAAGAAGTAAACCATATTTCATGAGTACGTGATCACTTTATATACTGCGATTTCTTGATTAGTAAACTTAATGATATTCATATTGTCCGTTGCAAGTAGTTGTTTATTATTCACTTATTCAATAATTGAATCGAGATGTACTACGCTTGTTATAAAAGGTAAAATTATAATGTGTACATTGCATAGATGATTGATTATGCTTACTAGTGTCAAATTTATCGTCGGATGTGTTCCTAAAATTTCTAGCCACAAAAGCTGAGTAATAAGCTTGAGACGTACCTGTGTTTGACAATGTTAAAACACTGGGCTTGTAGTAAATTACCAAAGTAGCTTCGCGCTTGTGGTAATATTCGATGCTAGTATTTGATCTAAGATAGAGGGATGCTCTAGAAAGTTTTCCTTCTTGAGATTGATAGTATCTGAAAAATATGAAGATATGAAAAGAATATTCAACTCTTTAAGAGGCTTTGAGTAGTACTCGGTCTCCAAGTCCAAAAACCCTATAGATACGCTCTTGCTTATTATTCCGGTGCTTGAAAAATTAAAAGGCTTAAAAAAGTGGGAATACTGAAGTTGGTAGGTTAAGACTACGAAGTTCGCATAAGCTCTAATCTTGCTACGAATGTTTAAAACTCAATGCACATGCACACAACACATCGATTCATGATGAATAGTGGATAATGGATAAGCGATGAGCATAGAGGATATGAGTTGATTCGAGTTTCTTGTGTCGAGATATCTGTGACCACCGGAAAGTAGTTCATGGGAATAACTTGTTGATATTTTGATCGGGACGATCAAAGGCTAAGTGGGGGTAGTTGATAACGGTCATTTTGTGCCCGTTATTCTATGACCTTTATCCCGATTCTAGTTTAAAGGAGCTATAATAGAGTAATAATAAGTCGTAATACGCCTAATTTGCATATGCCGAGAGTTACGATTCATTATTATGTATTATGATGTTTTATTATATTATTTGATATTACAGACTGTATTTCATGTGATATTTGTAGTAACTCATTTGGGAGCACAAGGATGGACTTCGGAAAAGCTTTGATGGATCACAGACAAGTTCAGGAGGCCCAAGACAGAAAAGAGGAAAGAGCCCAGGAGCATGTAAGGCTCGGTCGACCGAGCCTGTGCATTCGGTCGACCGAGTGGGCCTACAGTCCAGAAGAAGTTCGGCACATTATTTGAGTCGGCTAGGGTTCAGAGTGTCGGTATTTTAAGTCGGTTTTCTATGACGGCTGAGGCTCTATATAAACACAAGTCTTTTGTATTTTTTAGGAGGCATTCACCAATACTATTTCATATTTACAAATAAGCTAATAAGGATTCTTTAGGCTTGCGGCTAGGGTTGCAAACATGTAAGCCCTAGTTTATCTTCTTGTTTTCTTTTAAGTAATCAATTTCCCAATTATGCTTTGATTGTTTGAGTAGGTATTCATATCTAGATGATGTAGATCTAGGATATGACGTTAGGGCAATGGTGATACCTTGTCTATAAGGATCCCAAACCCTACGTCCTCTACCTAACATCTACGGATGAATCTGTGTGTTTAATTTACGTGTATTTAGATTAGTCTATATGATGTCCGATGATTCGCTATATAATCCGATTCGTATATGAAACGCCGAGAAATATGTTCGGGATGTAAATGCAGGGAGTCGGACTCTCGGGTGACCGAGAGGTGTCACTCGGTCGACCGAGAGCACCTATTCGGTCGACCGAGAGTTGTCAAGCCTGCTTTTCATCCGTTAATCGATCACGCCTTTATGATTAGGTTAGCTTAATTGAATCTGTTATCTCGGTAGGTATGGCTATGGCTACGTCACTCACTTGATTTAATTAAAGCGTGTAAAAGGAAATACCGGTATAAAACTCTTAGGTAGGCTCATGAATTGATCTTGGACTTTCAAAAGCGTTATCTAGGTAGGGTTATATTAGGGAATTGCGCGCACCTTCTTATACGTAGATCGTAAACTAGCATGAGACTATAATTCGGTAATTGTTAGTTGGACGAGAGTTTGAGTGATCGTCTAGGAAGTACGCCTAACCAAAGGAATGTTGCCTGGACGAGGTGTACGGTTAATATCGGCATCCTTAGAGTCATAAGCGTGTGAGTTATATGAGATGGAGGCACCAAAAGCGCGAAAGTCACGTAACAACATCACGGTGATCTAGTGACCTAACCGGTGCTAAGTCAAGTAAAAGAGGATGACTCCGTAGCCACTATAAATGAATATGGGCGGATTTATAGTTGATAAGTCTTCTTTGTTATATAAATTGTCTAGATCCGAGAGGATCACGGTTATAATTAGGCGATTGATTACGTTATTTGTTTATGTGTTATTTATATGTTTGAGTGTGTCTTTCTTTTCTCGTACTTTATGTTGGTCATAGACCGTATTTGTCAAACGAAATAACTGGTTGACTATTTAAGTTAGGATCCACAAATTGATTCTCTGTGGGATCGACCTCGACTCTATCTAGCTATACTGCGATTGAACCTAGTTCACTTGCTAGTGGTTATTTAGGCATCGAGTTAGTAATTTAACTTGACCGCAATCAGTGATATTTTCATTGAAGCATGAGTTGGTTTATATTATGACTGTTGTTTTTAATAAACCAAGGATTACACTTAAATGGGGGAGGAATGTTGGTGATTTAAGTATAATCACAAGCCATTAAGGTTATCGGGGTTTAGTGCAAAGATGGTTATGCTCGTAACGCTATGATATAAGTACGGAGGT
Source organism: Gentiana macrophylla (assembly GCA_026214975.1). Classification (NCBI taxonomy): domain Eukaryota; kingdom Viridiplantae; phylum Streptophyta; class Magnoliopsida; order Gentianales; family Gentianaceae; genus Gentiana; species Gentiana macrophylla. The sequence goes on along the minus strand of JAOBSW010000349.1, from coordinate 85,030 downwards.
GCGGAGTGCACGCTTATATAAGTGTTTTGCGAGTATACAGATGTAAAATGAGCAAGTAGAGTCCTTAAACGAGCTTACGAATGATAAAACTCGTTTTGGAAAATCGATGTCATAGGCGGCGCTTTTATGAACCACAAAAGCGCCCGCCTATGAAGATTTTTTCGTAAAATTGAATGAGTCTTATTTCATTTTCTGCACTTCACAGGTGCCCGCCTGTCATTCACAGGCGCATGCCTGTGGCCCGAAAACTAAATTATTGGTGTCTCTTGGTCATTTTAAGTGGGTACAACCAAATGGAACCTTTTCATTTGGTGTCTATCACTTAACAACGAATTCTTTGCTCTCTTTCAGACATCCAAGTGCTATATAAAGCAAGTTTACATTGTTGAAAAACATACAACACATGAAAGCATCTTTGTTTGTCATTTTTATATCTTAAAAACTTCCAAAGTGCTCTTTAATCTCTTGTGTCCAGAGTTAAAGGTTTACTCTCGATTTAGTATCTCACTTAAATATTCGTGAAACCGGGACAAGGAATAAGGGTCGAATAATTTAAGAAGGACAAATGATAATCGTGAAAACGTGAGGATCCAAATCTTCTAATTTTGCAGGAATTGTTCAAGACATTGTTGATCATCTTTACACCCAAACTACTACACGTAGTCGCAATGATACTCGCAGTAGTTGTTGGTGTCATGCTCGCCCTGCGGATCGGGCTTCATAGGGCGAGGTTTAGGAAACTCGTCCTTCACCTTGTTCATGATGTGCTTGTAGGAGGCGTTCGAGGCGTGAAGTGCTCCTCCTTGAATTTTCCGGGTTTTTTTAAGTCCATGTTTCGGCTGTAGCCCTCCTTGTGCGAGTTAGGCTCAGCCTTATCTTTGTCTTTGCTAGCTATTAGGGCAACATTGAAAGTCATCATATCTGTCAGGCTGCTTAGACATGTCGCCAAAAATACGGACTTTATGAGGCCTTTGGCTAGGCCGCTTTGGAAACAACATATCACCACCATATCACTCAGTCATCGAGTCTGATCGTATACTTTCATGAACCGCTCGTAATAACTTCGAGTCAATTCAATAGCATTTTGCATGATCTAGTACAGGACGGCCTATGTCTTCTTCGATTTACCAGCCGCCTTGAATGTTGCAATGAACTTATTCTTCAGGTCATGACATGAGGCGACCGACCGATGAGGTAACTTCCCGATCAATGATCCCGCTTTGTCTTGCATGGTGCCCACAAAAGCTATGCACCATGCGGCCTTGTTCTTGGTTGCAAAAGAGATCTTGCTCTGAAAAGATGAGTGCAAGTCGTAGGGAAAGTTACTCGGAGTAACTTTGAAAGGTGAGGTAGTGTACCCTTCTAGTGGTTCCTCGATGATCCAATCGGTGAAGACGCAAATTCCCCGAAGGGGTGATCATCATTTTCGATTTTCCTTCTTTGCAGGTCCACACCCTGCTTCTTCAGTTTTACGAGTTTGCCTCAGAGTAGATCTGTGGCGATTATGTTTAGTAATGCTAGTTGCCCTAGATCTCTCCGAAGGTTGACGTTTCGGGGGACGGACCGATAACCCTCATATTATCTTTTCTGGCAACGAATCCAAGTCAGGAATGTAGATATTTCCTCTCTTGGCGGGAAGAAGTGATGCACTAGGAAAGCGGATCTCCCATGGCTAGGAGTTCCCGGTTTTACCTTATCCATTTTTCAATGTGGGTCGGCTGGAAAAACCGACATGATCTTTCCCAATGTGTTGGCGATTCAGACATCGAGCCTCCTTAGATCGACTTTTCCATAGAGGAAAGATCATATATCCGGTTGAGCAGGTCCTCGCTTGTGGAGGAGGTGTGCTCCGATCAATGGGAGACTGGTGTGCGGAAACGCGATCACCATCAATCCTCCCGATGATCATTACTGGATCGTGGCCGGCCTTCCTGGTTTTCGATGGAAGGCCATCATGAAGAACATGTGTGGATGCTCTCGTGTTTAGCATGTTGAAGATGATGAATTTAAGGGGTAAAAGAAAATGCTATGGAGATGAAGGTTTTTGCCGAGAAACGAAGAAAATTGTCAAAAGCCGGGAGTTTCCTCGTCGAAAAACATAAAATAATTTCTTTTGTGGTGGGCCTGGCAGAAAATTGATGAAAATAGTTTTTCCGGCTATGGAGCCAACCCGATTATTCTTTGGGAATATCACAATTACATGAGAATTAATAAGAATTTAGTGAAAGTGAAAGCATTCAATTGAGAGCTAAACCTATAGATAAATCGGCGAGTATTATTGCAATTGTCCAAATTAGCTTTTTTACCAGGAAAAAGTGCCTCTATTTATGGGCATAAAGTACAACAAAGATTACAAGGATTGATAAACGATAGTGAAGTGGTGGTCTTTACTTGGTGGGATTCGAGGTAACCACCGATTATCGAGTTATGCTCGATGTGCTTTAACTATTGCCGCCTATCGAAAGCGGGCTTGGTCCAAGTCGTGGTCGGACAATCGAGTTGGCCGGGGATAAGCGTGTCGCCCACCAATGCTCATCGCCGACCTGTTAAGTGCAGGTTGGAGGCTTTGCTGATCGACGCTCTTGGACCCTTCCATGATAAATATCGCTAAGGCGTTGGGCGAGCTGGATGTGATCTCGGCCCAACCCGGCTTATGAAGGTGCGGGTCATGTGGGCCGAGGACCCTGTGTCGATGAGGCCTAAATAAGGAGCCCAATCAATCACTCGCTTGGTCTCATGTATCGCTAAGATTTGACGGATAACATACAATGTCACTGCCATTTCTATATACATGTATACATACATACATGTGTGTATAAGTATATATATATATATATATATATATATATACATTCTTGCCACCACACTGGAATGAGTAATACAATATCTCAAGGAAAATGACAAAAAGTGAAATAAGACATAGTGTTTAAGCCATATGCACTTGTATCTTGTGTGAGTAGCAGTGGCTAAACCTTTAACATATACATATATAGGATAAATAAATAAATAAATTTATATATATATATATATATATATATATATATATATATATATATATATATATATATACATACATGCAAACATACATACATATATATATATACATGCAAACATATATATATATATATATATATATATGTATACATATATATATATACATGCAAACATATATATATATATATATATATATATATATATATATATATATATATATATATATATATATATATACACCTCATCATTATACAGCGCGTCTACTCACGTTCCTATGGTTGAATATCTCGCTTGTGGTTCTCAAACTACCTTTGAGATCTAAATTTACTCCCACTTGCTTCTTTTGGAAGAAACACTTCCTCTATGAGACAACATGTTTGGAGACAAACACCATTTGCTCCATGGATGAGTAAATAATATCTAGCGTACTTGCTAAGATATTCCACAAAGTTGCATATGTCGTACTAGGCTCCAAGCCTTTACGATTTTGCCTATGACAACTTCAAATCATCGGTTAAGATAGATTCGACATTATCCCCTTCTATATCTAATATGGAATTTATTCAACTTTTATTCTTTGGAACTTGGTTAAGTATATATTTTGTATAAGGACACTATCCTGAAACGGGTAAGGGATACTTTGCATGGCTTACGTCACACCTTTTATCATAAAAAATGTTGTTTCCATTTTAGGAACACAATCTGATCGCGTATCCCAAAGATGGTATCCTTCAAGGAGAAATCTTATTCCTTTTTCAGACAACTTTTGAAACACCATTCAGGTATTAATTACTTCAATCCAATTGATGATTAATTCCTAAGTAGTTCATCAATCTCTTATTCGTGCTAGCTCAAACTTTCCGGGCTTTCCGAATTATGCACTTCACTGAGTACACTTGACTATTCCTAAAAATAGTCATAGAGATTAAAAAAAGTTATTTGTTATGTTCAGGCTTTACACACATTTCTAGATCTTATAACCTTTTCTTAAATGGGTATTTTAGTCATCTTTAGATAAGATACGTATTACCCACATGATTCATAACCACATGGTTCAGACGTCATTATAATGACATCTGATCACATGATTCCAAACTATAGAGACTATGTCTAGAACGACCCCCAAATATTAAGGATAATAGCCATATAAACATTTAGTTGAGATTTCATCACATATATCAACTATATAGTGACATCAATCTAGTATGTTAGATTCAGTGACCTTTCAACTTTATCGGAATAACATTTATTCCTTACAATTAAATATGTCTACTAAATCCTAACAAGTAACTGAAATTCATGTTCTTCATAAGAACGGGAACATCATAACATTTATTTAGTTCTTTTATCAGTTTACTAGACTTAGAATACAAAACTGAAAATGTCGCAACGTGTGCTTCCCCTTTCCGTATCTTTGTGTATTCTGCATTTAATATTTCTAATTTAATCATACTCGTAATATATCATATATCCAAGAGTTGACTTGAACTTAGATTTATCTCAACTCATTTGCCTAGAACAAAGACTTCAATAAGATCTCTTATTTTAAGCGCATGCCCTAACTTCCCTTTTAATCCTTTAAGCACTTGTAAATATTTCTTAGTGTAGTCTTCATAAGACTTAAGAAAGATCACATGAGCTATGTATTTAATTTCCTTTCATAAAGAAAATGTAAAGTTTAAATAGTTTATTTAATCTTTTGAATCACATTCAGAACATGAACTATTTAATTAACCTTCAGGCAATGATTAAAGAAATAAGTCGGTACTTAAATCTTACAGTTTTGAAAACAACCTTTCAAAAAATAAATGTGGTCATTCTTATCCAACGTTTGAATTAACTGTTATCGCATGACTGAATGATCATATTGGATCGCATCCAATATATGATTAATTCGTTGAAACTTATTTCAAGTGATTTAATCATATCATGAGCTTCCGCTTTTCATTAATAATTAAAGTCTTGGAGCACTCCATCAAATATGTAGTCTCCTTGTCTCTAACTACTATAACAGGGCTGCTCGTGTCATTGCTTATTTTAAAAGGATTAAAATCACTTAACCATAATTTGAGAACGTTTCTAAAAAATGCAACAGTCATAATTTGGTTTTACTAATCGAGAATAAAAACATAAATAATAAAATTTGCTAAAACTACAACATAAAAATAAAGATAAAAGAGTGTTGTTGTTTATATATGCAAAATCAAAAATGATCTTATGGTTTATGATTTTGCCCTCACAAGTCAACTAATCTCAATTGACTTTCAAGAATTATCCAAAATTCTTTAGCAGCTGAGATTCAATCTAGTTACTTGATTCACGGCGGTGGTCGATCAATCAAGATAATTTCGAAAGGTAGGTAACACTTTACCAATCACATCTCTATGTGATTCTCAGTGGTTGACTAGTCAACTCTTTGACAATTCACATCACTATGTGTTAGTCAACCCCTTGTCTCTAAAGTCAGATGGCCCTGACGGGTGGCCAATCACAGAAAAACTCTAGTCAAGTCATAACCAAATATTCGCGAGATCTCATACGATCATATCTCAATAACGACGATATACCCGAGGTAGGTCAACTCCTGGCGGTGGTCGATCAGTAGGATCCGAACAAGGGCTCTTCACCGTCGTTATAATATTGGGAGACAATATTTCGACTTGATTTTTGTTGTAGAAGTATTTATGTAAATTAATTCACTTAATTAATTTCAAATTAATTCTTTTAATTAATTTAATTATGGTCTCATCTTGTATATCTATCTCTATAGACATACATCCTACACATTAATCTAGATCGTGTCTAGTTATGCATCAATCGTATCATATAAAATAAATACAAGCACAAAATAAATAAATACGTAAAGTAACCGGTATGATCATGGATTTTTCCTCGTGCGCTTTGAATACAAACCGACGCGCAACCGCTGGTCACAATCTAAAGGTTCTTTGCAACCGTCAATAGGATCTTTAATGCTCCATTCTCCAATGGGATCTTTATTTTCTTCTTTCTTTGGTCTTCATCTTCCGCTCCATTCTTGTTACATAAATTTTATCTAATAAATACATCCGCCGCACACGGGGGGAGCTAACGGGGATGGGATAATGCTGAAAATAAACAATGTCACGTTCTTCATAACGGCCTAGGACAATTTTAAAAACCAACAGAAAAAGATCAATCGGGGTCCATATAATCATATTAGATCTACACATATAATCCATACAATTATATCTTATGAAAAAGATCAAATTAAAATTTAACTACTTATGCGTCTTATTTTATCACATCTAATAATCAATTAACTTTTAATTAATTAAATGATTTAAATCAAAAATAAAATTAACATTTAATTTTAAATCGATTTTAATTTTATTAAATTGGAACTATTCAAAATTAAAATCAAAATTAAAAGGTCTCTTTTGTTTCCTTTCCTTACCTTTGGTTTCCTAAACCAAAATACATCTTTTCAAACAAAATTTGGTTGACTGTCCCAGGTCTTTTCCCAAATCAAATATTTGGAAAGAGCATAGGCATATTCCAAACAAAATTTGGAAAGTCCATTATTAATTTTAATGCCATGTGGCATCCCAATGGCCCAAATTATTTGAACCATTGGTTAGCCACATGACACAATGAAGCAAAGGAGATATCAATGCATAATAAATATCGCAAAATGAAAAACAAAATTGGGACCGCCACGAGACAACTAGCCGACGGCAGTTCCTTAGGGGCGCCGCCGGCCACCGCCGCATGGTGGGGAGCCGCCGGCAGTCGGCCGAGCTCCCTACCCGAATATTAATTTTTTTTCTTTTCCGTTATCACGAATCTAGATCTTGCATCTATCGATTAATTACTACGCAAATTAACATGCTTATTTCTTAAACTCGAAGCTCGCTCTGATACCACTGTTAGGAAATCTACGCGGGAACGCAGCGGAATTCAAAATTTTATTTCCTTTTTAACCAGGATTGACTTCGTTTAAGCAATAAAGAAATAAGCTAGTAGACGGTGGTTACCTTGCTTGCTCTAAAAGATCGACGCTTTGACCGTCTAAGGAGAGTAGCGACGCACGGAGCCGCCTAAGCATTCGTCCTCTACCGCTAGTCCACACGAACAACCGCGCCGAATCCACCATTGGATTGCTACTAGAAAAATCCGGTTGCTTTAGACCGGTCTTTTCTCTCTAAGAAACTCTATTTTTCACAAGAAACTATTAGTCTCTTGGAATTGTGATGTACAAAGAGCTTGGCACCCCTTGTTTATACAGGAGTGGTGCGCCCATCTCTAGTCCCAATCTGATTAGGAAAAGCTTACGAGTAGATTAATGAGAAAGAAAACCTTTTACTAGTAAAATAAGGAAAATAGATATTCTAGATTTATCTCATTAAATACTCAATATCATATATTAAATATTTCCAAGATATATATAGTCAATATCCAATATTAAATATATCTTTTATTATATTACCATAAATCAATTCACACATGTGTGTGTGTATATATATATATATATATATATATATATATATATATATATATATATATATATATATATATATATATATATATATATATATATATATATATATATATATATATATATATATGTATATATATATATATATATATATATGCATAATCTATATATATCATATATACATAATACATTAGTGCACATGCATATCACATATGCACACTACTCACGATGCATAATCTATATATATCATATATACATAATACATTAGTGCACATGCATATCACATATGCACACTACTCATATAAATATATATATATATATATATATATATATATATATATATATATATATATATATATATATATATATATATATATATACTAGTCAATAACCCGTGCATTGCATGGGCATGTATGAGGTAGATAAAGGCGAAGGGTGGGTAGCCCTATGCCATACCCAATTGCACCCTACCTCTCTTCCCGCCCCATCCAACGCTACTATAGTCTACCCACCACCCTATCCTACTCTACCCCTACATCACCATATCTTAACCTCAACATCCTACCTACCTAACCCATTACCTACTCTACTCCACTATCACCCACCCCTTTCTTGCCCTACCTTACCCATCATACCACACTACCTTACCCATCACCCCACCCTTATCTACCCGACCACCCACAACGCCATCGCACCTACCTCCCACCCAACCCTACTCTACCCTATCCTACCCTACCAACCCTACCTTACACACCACTTCACCTTACCCTACCAAACCCTTCCCATCATTACCCTACCCTACCCACCATTCGACTCTACCATATCTTACCCACCACACCACCCTACCTTACCTTACCCACTACCCCAACCTACCTTACCCTACTCTACCCCAACCTACCTTACCCTACATAAATAATCAAGTTAACAAACATATTATCAAATCACCCAATGTTTGACCTTTTTCATGTTCTCCGTGCAACGGAGGAGAGATTAAAAATAAGTGGATCTATAATATGGATATACAATGTTACACACATGAAATAGTAATAATTTTCTATGAATTTAGTTAACAGCGCATCATAAATAAAACATCAATGCAAATACTTGTGTTCTATTGTAATCAATATGAAGAAATGAAATGTTAAGTTGCTGATAAATATAAAGTTGATGTTATAAAAACCTGTGCACGGTGATTTGGATCATGTACTAAATTTTAAAGGAAAAAAACAAAACAATCAAAAGTATGAAACATATAAGTGAATTCATAAAGGTTTTGTGTATGCAATCCCTGTATGACTCCTGCAACAAATAATATTGGTCGTTTCCAAATTTACGGCTGTAGTAAAGATGACCCATCCAACACAACCAAATGCCTTGTTTTGTATCATAGCTTCGACATCCATCTTCACCTCAACACCACATCTTGCATATACCCGGCCATTGTGTGTTATTTGAAAAAGCTATTTAGATTCCCGGTTTTTTGTTTTTTTGTTATACTTTTCAAAGCCTTTGTTTATCTCTACTGCATGGGTGGACACCCAAGAGAAAAAATGTTAAATGAAGCACCACTCAAGGTGCCTAGAATTGTATTAATACATAGAATATCAAATGAGACAGTAATTTGGGTGTTGGAGAACCGTAAGTCTGCAAATTTCAACATGAAAATGAAAGTCAAGTTTATAAAAAGACCTTGAAATACAAAGGGAAAGCAATTATCCTGGCATGATAACACGATCAATATTACCAATTTCTCTATCTAAACAGGCTTAACCTTAATTTGAACATATTTATATCCTTAGATCAAAAGTGCACAACATAAAGCCCACCAAAATTTCAACCACCATCCATCCATCATGTCAATTTGTATACATGGCAACAACTTTCACCAAATGGATGGCCATTATATATATACAGGAGATATTATATCAAAATATAACTTATCTACCACTATATTTTCATAGTATTTTCATAGGGTTTCAGTAGAAAAGCTAGAAACAACATGTTATAATCAAGAGCAGTAAAAAATTATAAATTTTCTAGAGCCAGATATAGATGTATGGTCAGTGGCGGATCCAAAAAATATTTTTAACGGGGTCCGTAATTATTTTGAATGTAAATATTTTTTTAACGGGGTTTGAAATATTCTACGATTTATCTATTTTTAACGGTGTTCGTGGACACCAATTATTATCAGTTGCATCTGCCCTTGCGTATGGTACATTTAAAGTACTAAAACTACGATCAGAAGACTTCAACTAAGATCATCAACTACGATCAGAAGACTTCAACTAAGATCATCAACACTAAAATTGCTTTTTGAAAATAAAGGAATAAAAAACCAACTTGAAAGCCATGCCCGAGGGTTTGTGATCCATAGATTTTCTAAAAATCTCAACCATCAAACTTATCAATTCCTTCAATTAATGCAACAACTAATCTTTAAAATTGTACATTGAATACACATGCATCAAGATTCTCAGTCATCAAACTTATCAATTCCTTCAATTAATGCAACAACTAATCTTTAAAATTGTACATTGAATACACATGCACCAAGATTCTCAGTCATCTTGAGTATTCGCATCATTACTCTCAGTTAGCTCATGATGCTTTCATAGTCCATGTAGAGTGGCATATTTAATAAATGCTTTCTCTACAACCTAAATGCGTAAGTGACAATGGGGATGAGAACAATCAAAAGGCTAGCCATCAATAGAAAACGAAAGTAAGAAAAATAAAGTAAAGATAGATAGTATTACCTCAGATCAATACATGCTGATATCTTTATCTTGTCGTAAACCTCATTCGATTTAGATCTCTACCGTGCTTCATTTGATTTGTGAAATGATGAGTTGACTTATCCAAATGTTTAGGCTGGGCTGGGGTTGGTATACTGGGCATTGGTGAATGGTGATGACGTTTATATATGGTTGAAAACTCAAACCAGAAGTATATAAAACAGAAGGCTTGCACAATGAATTAAACATATTTCAATTCTCAAAGTCAAACCAAAAAACCAAATGCGAGTAACAATGAAAAGGCTTGAAATTGAAAATAAAAAGAAAAAAGAAAAGAAACTAAGGTTGACATTATTACCTCATATCAACACATGCCAGAGCAAACACTAAAGAAGCCCGACCTTGATATCGATCTCTATGATGTGGTTGCATCAAATAGTTGGATATTATTGCAACAAAGTTTGTCAGGAGTAATGAATTCTTTTGACTCGGGATGATTAGGAAGTTTGTGGTACCCATAAAACAAAAAATAAAAAAAATTTTATCAACCAACAATGGTTTTCCTCTGCAACCAATAAATGAAAAAAGAATAGAGTTAACTTACATGTTAATAGCTTATGAAGCAGTTTCACTTTCATGAGTTTCATCCATGGTGAACCTGCAACTATATTCACCTCGCACAATATTTCATATGTTTTTTCTATTACACGTCATATAGAAAAAGAAGCTCATCTAAAGCAACGTTATTATTATTATTTTTTTAAAAACACTCCCTCACAGTATATACAGATCATCCACAACTAACAAAATTGCAAGTCTATATATAAAGCACCAGATGAGATGTATTCAAGCATCATGACTATTTAGCAGAGAGGGTGCAAAAATTAAAAATCAGAAAAGAAAAAAAAAAGTAATGATAACACCAGAAAAGTACCTTAATATGTAGGATGATGGATTGATGAGCATGCTTGGATTGAAATGGGAAGGGTAGTATATGTCGAAGCCGGAGAACATGAATTTGTTGGTTTCTTTTGTTCAATCGGTGATCGAGGCGGGAAGAGTTTGATGCCATACCCAAAGTTGAAATAATTAAAATAACCTTACTTCCTATTAGATTTTTCATGGTTCAAAATCATACAACTATTAATGCTAAATCATAGGATCAAATCGAAATGAAAGAAAAAATCTCAAAGGAAAGACCTAAAACACAAACAGAGAGCATGATTTGAGAAACATAAATGTTTAGGTTCATATATGTAAAGTTTAAAGAAATCAAAATCATTAGTACTAATCTTTGAAAAAAATGGAACAAAACATCACTATCACTACAGAAGAAGATATTTCAGCAAACGAATCATACGCGATCTTATTCCCATAGAAAACGTTTTCCATTATCATGGGAATCAACAAAAGCAGCCATGGGAAGATCTTAAATACATATTCTTATATTCACGTGGGAAACTCTTTCAATATCCATGTCTTCCTTTCTTTCTGCAACAAAGAATGAAAAAGATGAACATTAAATCTCAAGTGTTCTCTAAATCGAGCACGAAGAAGAAACGGATTGATGCAAACCACTCATTCAAATGATTTGGAATAATACAATATTAATCGAGTGTGATTGAGTTGTATTGCGTAAAAATACAGAATTATTATCTTTATCTTGTAATTTGATTCAACTTGAGCAGAAAAAATTGGTTGCGGTTTGAGAGGATAGTGATTAGTTTGAAGGGAGACTGAAAAGGAAATTCAATAGGGTTGTGATGAGTTTGATTCTATTAAGATTGCATAAGATTGATTGCATAAGATTTTGATTCTGTTATATATACTAGTCAAAAACCCGTGCAATGCACGGAAAAAAATAAAAATAGAAAATGAGTATGAAACAAAAAATTGGCTGATCATTAGAATTAAGCTATTGCCTTGAAGAAAAAATAGAAAAACTATTGCATTTTTATCTTATCGCAAATGTGAAATAGCGATTCTTGGTCATGCAAACCTCAAGATAAGATATGGAAGAATCAAACACTTGTAGTTGTATTGGAAAAGATAGTTCCATTTTTTTTTGTTGAGAGGGATAGTTCCAATTTCAAATTTGTACTTCCTAATCTCAACTTTAAACACAATACAAATTGTGATAAGAAATTCTTGACAACAACCCGTGCAATGCACGGGATAGTGTAAAATATGAAAATGATATTCAAACTTTCATAATTGTGTGCGATCAACAATGTTTGTTCCTTAAACAAAAAGCGTTTGTTTCAATACAAAATTCTTGACAAATTAAGATATGTGAAGCATTGTAACTAAAACTTAGTACAATGTGGCCAACCCAACACAAAAAAAAAAAACTAATGAAGCAAAATACGTAAACGAACAAAACAGGAAGAAAGCAACGAAGAAAATGAGAACAATACCGGACGTAAAATAGCCCTGAAAAGAAAACCAAAGATTAAGAAGAAGCACCAAAGCATCTGAGCTCCTAGTAGACTAAATAGCAGTAGAAAATCAAAAAAGATATCGAGACAAAAACTACCCCTTGAATGAGATAATTGGAATGAATAGTTGTGTCTTGACTCCATTAGACCTTTTTCTCATGAACGCAATCAGGCCAGTATAGAACTCGTAGCAAGAAAAAATAAATAGTGATAAGATTTTAATATAGTGTGAAATAGACCTTCCGGAGTTGCATAACAACAAAATTTACACCAAAACGGCTTAGAAAGCTTAGTTCCAGCACATAGATCTTCATAATCTTTCATTCATGCATGCCCAGCAATATGAATCTGCAATGAATTTTGAAAAATAAAAAGCAAAATAATCATAATCACCCTACTAAAAACAATTGAAATGTCAAACATATAATTTTTACACAGCTTATAAAGTAGATCATCGAAAAAATAACCTGTAAGAACGTGTTTCCACCGAATGTCTCATTACCAACAAAGTTGTCGGAACAACTAAAATCTGAACTCCATATCAAATGTTTCCATTTTGAAAGCACAAAGGTGACACAATTATGTTCCACCATGTAACATAAAATCAAAGATATTTGAATTCAATGTACTTTCACTGTTTCAGTTCCGAAGTTGAGTGACATAGAGCGATTTTCCAATCACGTCCGCCAAGAAATTCTTTTAAACTTTCTAAGCAACATGCGATATCAAAAATCAGCACTCAAATATTAATTTTAACAAATCCACATTAAAACTATAGTTGGATTCAAATTATCAATGCTCAATTATTCAAGTAATTACTAACAACAACAAAAAAGAGATTAAACATGTAAAAAAGAAATGAAAATACCTCGAATGGGTATCGAATGTATTTACCAACGCCCTGTGCTCAGTAAAACCTTTACATTCTTTGAAATTCATAATTGACATTACCATACATTTGTCACATGTCCAAAGAGGTCCAGAAAGGTCCCACCATTGATGAAATCTATCAAAAGAGAAAGGAAAATATTCAAGCAAACTAAATAAATCAACTTATTCAATGAACCCACCAACAAAAATAAGATATATGTTCTTACATTGTTTTCAAATATATTGTGCATTGAAGATTAAAATGTCACTTATCAAATATTACCTATAATCCAACAAAGATAGCCTCAGCACACATGCTTTCTTAGTTTTTTTTTTTTCCCACATGCTTTCAGTTTGTCGGTTTAAAAATTATCACATAATTCACTTACATATGAATCTAGTAAAAAAAGAACACGTGATCAGATATATATACAAATGCAAAGAGAGACTGGACTCTCGACCGGAAATCACAAAAGCATACATAACACGTATTGTCAATGTACGTTTACCAGATAGGTGCACCTTTTTAGGACAATGCAACTGTATATCATCTTTAGGAGTTTTTTTGCCTCTCTTTCTAATGTTTGTGTAGGAGAATTATTGGACATGATCGTTTTAGGAGAACATCACCATGATAAATTCCTACCTGCCAAAGTGATCAAATATGTTAAAGAAAACTTGTGTTATCAAAGATCATTATCAATAAATCAGTTCCATGAAATGCACAAACCAAAGGAAATAACCGGGGAATACAGGACGAACATACAGTGATAGAATCGGTAACGCACAAAAGCGGCCAACTTCACTATATAAGAATTGCACAGTCAACCACAAATCATTATGATCAATGATCCAGAGCTTTCATTGTGTAATAACATGACTTTACTGGCGGTCGAACGGAAATCATCACGGAATATATGTACGCAAATAGCCTAGCTACTGAAAAAAAAAACAGAATTGATGTAAAGAATTCTTTCATAAGGTCAATCACATCATTTTTTTTGCCCTGCTTACTGATTGGTCGTTGATCGAATGTCGTTGAAGCGTTAGTATGGTTTCCACTTGTGCAACCTTGCTTATTGATTGATAGAATATCCTTGAAGCCTCGGTATACTTTCCACTTAAGGCGAACCTGGTAACCATAGGCTTCTCATTTGATTTTCATCGGGTTAGCAGTTCCATAAGGATGTTTAAGCTTATGCCTCATTCTCTACTCCTTAAAATACTTTAATTCATGTGATCCTTGCAAACCTATCCTGTTAGAATTAATCATGACGTCATCAGTTTGTCAGATTTATTCTAATACTTTTTCCTATTTTCTTTATTTACTAGTTAACCGTGTTTTAGTTAATTAGTTAATTTCTAGGGGCTCTTGTCCTTTAGTTGCCAAAACTCATGGCTGTTAGTCCAACTAGCCGTTGGGATGTGACTACCAACGGCTAGTTGTTTTTCCTGTGGCTGGTTTGTGCTATATAAACAACTTAATAACTAAGCTTTCACTTAATGAAATAAATAACAAGTTATTTCTCTTATATTTTTCTTATTCGCTTTACATGGTATCGGAGTCGTAGGCTCAAAAATTCAAAATTCAGGAAATTTTTAAGATTTTTTTAAAACCTCATGGTCTTTGAATCAATCACTACAAGTAATGCTATCTGCAGTGCAGCTCCTCTTTCGATCATCTTTCTACCAATAATGGTGATCTTCAAAACATCCACCGCTCTCAAACTCAATGGGAAAAATTACTTGAAATGGTCTCAGTTTTCCGGACTTTTCTGAAAGGAAGGAGCAAGCTCAGTCACCTTAATGGGACAGGACCAGCTCAAGAAGACCCTATGTTTATTGTATGGGATGAGCAAGACTCCATGGTGATGTCTTGGTTATGGAACTCCATGATCCACAAATCGATGATACATGCATGTTCATGGCCAATGCAAAGGAAATCTGATCATGTGAAGGAGACCTACTCAAAGGTCAATGATGCAGCTCAAATCTATGAGGTAAAGACTAAAATTTCAAATACAAAGCAGGGCAGCAGATCCATCACTATTTCAAATACAAAGCAGGGCAGCAGATCCATCACTGAATATTCAAGCCTGATGCAAGGTCTATGGCAAGAATTAGACCACTACCAATGCATCAAGATGAACAACAGTGAGGATGCTGATATCTTGAAAAGGATATTTGAAAAAGATAGGATCTATGCCTTTTTGGCTGGTCTTAACATTGAATATGACTCTGTCAGAGTTCAGATTCTTGGAAAGGGAGATCTCCTTAGTTTAAATGCTACAATAGCTTTTATTAGAGCAGAAAAAAGTAGGAGAGGTGTCATGATTGACGCACCTCCTGTTGAAAGTTCTACTTTGATAACCCAGGGCAAAAAAAAATACCACTGACAAGAACCCTTCCTTTCAAAAGGGAGGGAATAATTATCAAAAGAACAACAACAGAACTGGGGACAGAGATTCTCTATTCTGCTCTTTCTGTAAAAAGAGTAGACATACTAGAGAGAATTGTTGCAAACACCATAGGAAACCAGGGAGTGATAACCCTAACAAGAAAACTGCTAACAGTGTGAATGGCAATGAGAATCAGCCAAACACCAATGATAATGTCCAGAAGGCTGTTAACCAGAATCAAAAGCTCAACCTTGGGCCTTCAGAAATTGAGAAACTGAGGAAGTTTATTGACTCACTTGAGAGTTCATCAACCTCCTTAGCTTTTTCAGGTATGACTAGTTTACATAAACAGTCTGAAGGTTCAATAGAATGGGTACTTGATTCTGGTGCCACAGACCATATGGTCAACTCTAGTGAAAAGCTGATGTCTTACAAAGCCTGTGATAAATACAGAACCATCTCTGTTGCAGATGGATCTCCTATCCAAGTGACTGGGATAGGAGACTATGTTCTGTGTGATAAATTCATTCTAAGGGATGTATTACATATCCCTAACTTGTCTACTAATCTGATCTCCATTCAGAAGTTAACCAAAGACATGAATTGTTTAGTTGCCTTCTCCTCTAATAACTGCTTGATACAGGATCCTGTAAAGAAAGAGAGGATTGGGGTTGCTAAAGCTAAAGTAGGGTTATATTTTTGGGAAGATCAGGAAGCCAATAAAGAAAAAGGGCAAGCTGCTAGTTTTTTGTCACAGTCTAATCTTGACAAACTGTGGTTATATCATTATAGATTAGGTCATCCTCCTTTTGCAGTAATTAAACATATGTTTCCTACTTTGTTTACTAGTTGTAATATAGATAGGATGCATTGTAATGTGTGTGAGATTGCAAACACAAAAGAGCCTCTTATCCTAGTCAAGGAATCAAATGTACTGAACCGTTTGTTGTGATTCATAGTGATATTTGGGGGCCTTCCCCTGTATCTAATATAAATGGTTCAATTTGGTTTGTCACTTTCATTGATGACTTTACTAGAACTACATGGACTTATCTCATGAAGCAAAAATCTGATATCCTAGAGATATTTCCCAAGTGTTATCATCAAGTCCTAACTCAATTTGATACTAAAATCGAAAGACTAAGGACTGACAATGCAAGGGAATACTTCAACAGACTGCTGAATCCTTTTCTGGATGAGAAGGGTATAATACATGAATCTTCTTGTGTATATACCCCTCAACAGAATGGGGCAGAGAGAAAGAACAGACACCTTATGAAGGTGTCTAGGGCACTTATGTTTCAAATGATGACTCCCAAGAACTATTGGGGAGAGGCTGTTTTGACAGCAACTCACCTCATCAACAGATTGCCTACAAAGGTCTTGAATAACAGAACACATGTTGGATGCCTAAGGAGCATCTATCCTAGTATGTCTCAATCTGAAGGACTAGGACCAAAAACCTTTGGTTGTGAGGCATTTGTACATATACATGCTCATAACAGAGGAAAATTGGATCCTAGGGCCTTAAGTTGTGTGTTTGTTGGATACTCTAATACTCAAAAAGGGTATAAATGCTACCACCCTCCTACCAGAAAATACATCATCTCTAGGGATGTGTCTTTTCATGAAGAGATATCTTATTTTACTAATAAGGGGGAGATGAATAACTCCTACCCTAAATCTTACCTTGATTTCTTTCAAGATTATAAGAGTATCCCCACTGGAAATGAGGAGAATATTCCTAAGTCTCCTGTTGATTCTCTACCTTCTGAGGACACAGGGGACATAAGAATCAAAGAAAAAACTCCTATTGTCTACACCAGAAAGAAAAAGACACCTAAAGTGGCACAAAATTATTCCCCTCATGGGATAAAGAGCTATACAATTGAAATTGAAACTAATGACTCTCAGAAAAGTGATGATTTTGAGACTCATAGTTCTAATGACTTTCAGGAACATGATGATTCTGAAAACCAGAGTACAGATCCTGACTCATTATGTGAGAATAATGAATCTGAAGATTTTGAAAATCAAAGTGTGTCAGATACACTGGATGACCTGCCTATTGCTCTTACAAAGAGAAAAAGGGAATGTACTAAACACCCTATGAGAACGTTCTTGTCCTACAAAAATTGTTCCAAAAATCACAAGAAGTTCCTGGTAAACCTTCTAAAAGAAGGTACACCAAAAAATGTGAATGAGGCTCTTGCTGATGAAAAATGGGCAAGAGCTATGAAAGAAGAAATGAAAGCTCTAGAGAAGAACAACACTTGGGACCTAATTAACTTACCTAAGGGTGATAAAATTGTGGGATGCAAATGGGTGTTCACTACAAAGTATAAATCTGATGGCACAAATGAAAGACACAAGGCTAGGCTTGTGGCTAAGGGTTACACCCAAACACAAGGCTTGGATTACTTTGAAACTTTTGCCCCTGTGGCAAAAATGAACACTGTCAGGATTCTGTTATCCTTAGCAGTGAACCTTGGATGGTCTTTACAACAATTTGATGTCAAGAATGCCTTTTTAGAAGGCAAACTTGAAGAAACTGTTTACATGCAGGTACCCCATGGATTCAAGGACTATGAAGGCAAAGTGTGCAAACTGAAAAAGGCCTTGTATGGATTGAAACAATCCCCAAGGGTCTGGTTTGGTAGATTTGCTCACTTTATGATACACAAAGGGTACAGGAAAAGCCAAAGGGATCACACACTGTTTATCAAGGTAGCTGATTCTGGGAAGAAATCCATTCTCCTGGTATATGTGGATGACATGATTGTCACAGGGGATGATGAATTCACAAATCAGTGGTTAAAAATAAAGATGGCAAAAGAATATGACATAAAATACCTAAGAAGACTCAAATACTTCCTAGGTATTGAAGTGGCTCACTCTAACCAGGGGATCTTTATCTCACAACAGAAATATATATTTGATCTTCTTAAAGATACTGGGAAGTTAGGGTGCAAACCGGCCAACACTCCCCTTGATTACAATCATGGGTTGAATGAGTCTCCTAAAGATGAAGATGTGGATAAGTACTCCAATCAACGGTTAGTAGGAAAGCTGATATACCCGGCTCATACTAGACCAGATATTGCTTTTGCTATTAATATGGTGAGTAGATTCATGCAAAAACCCAAGGTTTGCCATCATAGGGCTGCAGATAGAATTCTGGAATATTTGAAGGGGTGTCCAGGCAAGGGGATCCTATATAAGAAGAGGGACAATCTGGACATCACAGCCTATACTGATTCTGATTATGCAGGTTCTTTGGATGACAGGAGATCTACTTCTGGTCACTGCCTCTTTCTAGGAGGAAACCTAGTAGTTTGAAGGAGCAAGAAACAACCTGTGGTAGCAAGAACAAGTGCTGAAGTTGAATTCAGATCTATGGCTATAGGGATGTGTGAACTTCTATGGTAAAAAATCATTCTAACAGACTTAAAGATAGTATGGAAAACTCCTATGAGACTGATCAGTGACAACAAATCAGCTATAGATATTGCTCATAACCCTGTCCAACATGATAGAACTAAACACATTGAAGTGGATAGGCATTTTATCAAAGAAAAGCTAGAAAGTGGGTTGATCACTACTGAGTTTGTGTCCTCTAAAGATCAAGTTGCAGACTTATTCACCAAGGGCCTACCTGGGAAAGTGTTTCATAATGATGTTGGCAAGCTGGGCATGTTTGATATACATCTACCAGCTTGAGGGGGAGTGTTAGAATTAATCATGACGTCATCAGTATGTCAGATTTATTCTAATACTTTTTCCTATTTTCTTTATTTACTAGTTAACCTTGTTTTAGTTAATTAGTTCATTTCTAGGGGCTCTTGTCCTTTAGTTTCCAAAACTCATGGCTGTTAGTCCAACTAGCCGTTGGGATGTGACTACCAACAGCTAGTTGCTTTTCCTGTGGCTGGTTTGTGCTATATAAACAACCATGTTCTCTTTGTAATAACTAAGCTTTCACTTAATGAAATAAACAACAAGTTATTTCTCTTATCTTTTTCTTACTTCCGCTCTTACATATCCCATTTCCAAAGCTGCATAAAGGTAAGGAAACTATGATGGTTTGTTTGGAACATAACAAACACGAAAGCTTTGTAAACATAAAAAAACACTAAAAGAATAGCAATCAAATCAGAACATGCCCATCATCCAACAAAATGAAAATAATTACACGTGAACAAATGTTTACCATTTTCGGGCAACTGCTTTATCACAATTGGCTGATGGGCTGAAGAAGAAATCATTAGCAATCAATTTTTAGGAGAGTTACAAATGAAGAGCAAAACAAATGGAAACCAAATCGTTTTAACCGTAATCATCATACAAAAAAACAAAATAAAATTAGCATATTGCACATAATAGACTCCCCCACACACACACACAATAAAAAACGTAAAATTAACCTAACCTATGATACAGGATCCCATTTTATGAACATAAATAGAAAACAATATGTGAAAGCCAATTAATGCTTTCAAGTAAAATATAAAACGGAATCCTCATCAATGTATATATGATATTGAATTTTACCATGACTGTATGTTTGAACAGGAGAAAGATCCATGAATACGAATGATATCTTTGAACACAAACCTCAGCAAGTATGAAGAGAGCCTTAGAAACTCCTCT
Source organism: Gentiana macrophylla (assembly GCA_026214975.1). Classification (NCBI taxonomy): domain Eukaryota; kingdom Viridiplantae; phylum Streptophyta; class Magnoliopsida; order Gentianales; family Gentianaceae; genus Gentiana; species Gentiana macrophylla. The sequence goes on along the minus strand of JAOBSW010000349.1, from coordinate 64,464 downwards.
CATGAGCCCATCTGCAATCCTCCCGGCACCGTAGAGCTTTGCCTTCATTGCATAATCCGCAGACCCAATATTCGTTTTTGAGAATGGCTTATTGCCGACAACGAAAATATTTCCTGTCGAAATGCCTCATCTTTGCTCATGAATTGAGCATATAGAAGAAGTAAAGAGACAGAGAGATGATGATCATCACTGTTTAAAAAAAAAAGAAATGAAAAAACAGATTGTGTTCGGTATTTGTCCCCACCCGAGCATTCGCCCATTTGACCGATCCCGTTGCCTTTTGGTATTGAATGGCAACAGGAAATTTAAAGACTTTGATCGGATATTTTGTAGAGGCTTAACAGAGCTCACAAACGCGATTTCCTGCATAATATTCAGGATGAATTCGTCAAAGGGATCCAATTTTTTACGGACCAGACCTTTATCTTCGAAATATGCACTGATTACAGTCCATGCGTCCTCTTATGATATCTCCTGCTCCTCTTCTTCAAAATGGGTGTCGCAATCATCATCGATATCCATCTTTACTGAATTTACATTGTTTCAGCGATCAAAAATGATATTTACTGTAATGATGTCTATCATCTTCTGCACGTCGACTAAGCGCATAGAGAAACAGCCGATGGTTAATGTGTCTGACACAGAATGATCAAATTTAACTAAGTGATGCTCCTAATTAGGAAAAACCAAAAAGAATGATATAAAAGCCAAGGCATACCGGAAATAGTAAGTATCGTCAGTCTGTATCCAGGCCATACATAGTAGCCTGTAGTCCGTGGTCCGGGAAACATATAGAGACTCGACATAGCCTTATTCGTTGCACAGTACTCACCAACCCCAACATGTGGAAGCATTTTTTTTGAAGTTTTTGTTTGCCATATCTGCAAGAACCCAAGGTTGAATACCATTTCGAACCGATGTTACATTAGTCAATGTAAAATACAAACACCATAAACAAATAAAAGCTACCTAATCCGCAAATTTTTTTTCTTAATCACCAAATCGCTATATAGCATGTTACAAAATGAAGCATTTGAAGGTAAAAAGAAACTCCATCGAAAAGAATAAATGCCATACTTTCATGAAAGAATGAACCAAGAACTGTATAAAAAACCCAATTAAAAACAATCAAAGGCAGTTAAAATCCTACTTTAGTATTTAGTATGAAGAAGATGAGGGCAAAATTAGGATTTTAGTCATAAACTTAGCCTATTTTGATTTTAGTCTGCTCACTCTTCCGGTGAGGAAAATGGTCCTCTAAGTTGGTTTTTGGATTTTAGTCTATCCGCCGAAATAGTGATTGGGCACCGGAATCTTTAAAAAACACATACGTGGCAGCCTAGTTAGAGGACTATTTTTAAAAATTCCGGTGCCCAATCAGCTATTTCCGGCGGATAGGACTAAAATCCAAAAAAAAAAAAGCAAACTTAGAGGACCATTTTCCTCACCGGAGCAGGACTAAAATCCAAAATAGGCCAAATTAGAGGACTAAAATCCTAATTTTGCCAGAAGATGAGCATTCTGTATGCTCAACCTTTGCTTCACACAATTCATTGGAAAAAAAACTAAACATCAGCACCTACAAAATAACCAGAAAAAAACTGACATTGGCAATGAACGATCTAATATTAGATCAAGGAAAACTGACCTTGGCAATGAACGAATTAATATTAGATCAAGGAAAATTGACCACCACCGTGTCTTGCAGAGCATGGCCTGAAAAAAATCCATTGTTACTCATGAAATTCACTGTTTAAGACCGAGGAGGAATATGAAAGGAAAACATATATAGAGAGAAAACAAAAAATAACTTAAAAGAAAAATGAAAAGATTATTCTGAAGTATCACGTCTCTTTTAGACAATTTGTCAAATGACTTCTAGCATGTACTAAGTTTTTTAATTAATGGAAAGCTCCGGTACCCCAACTCTAATAAGAAAGTATTATGTCAAGACAAATTTCAACAGAAGGAATAGACAATAAAATTTCACAAAGATTTAAAAAAACCTCTCAATTCCAAAGACTACACCAAGAGCCCTCAGTTTGCTTCGTATTCTTGTGAAGGGGCATTTAGGCGCAATTTTGGGGATTAAAAAGGAAGGAAATTTTTTTTTATTAATCCATCATAGTGATTCTAATTAAGTCTGAAATAAATAACCTGGCAATTTCCATTGACATTGAAATCAGCCTCCTTCCTTCGGAAGCAATAGTTAAAAATTGAATCAACCAAAACAATATAGCAAACCTCAAATATAAATCAAAATCAAACGTCTACAGTATTGTCGCATCGTCCATCCCTATTTATGGTATACCTCCCGTATAAAAAAAACCTGAAAAAATGCAAGATACAATTATGTGATCCGAGATAGACCATATTCTGGGAAAATCCATGCTTCAGATTTAAATCTCTAGAATTCTAAACAATTTCAGTGACGAAAATATCGAAATTGATCTTACATTATAAGAAACAATGGAAATTTCCGAAAACGAAACAACAGCATAAATGATCCTTTTGCTTCATAAAAAACCTACTACGGGAAACTAAATCGGAGACAATTTCTCAGGCAAATAAAAAGAACATGGCTGGAGTATAAAGCTCAACGCCTCTAAGCAAACCAGCAAAATGGATAGAAATTCAATTTAATTTGGATGAGTAGGGATAATTATGCTGATTGGATTCAATTCAGCCCAATGCTGTTTGGATTCAAGCCGGGATTTGTGGGAGGCTTTTTTTCTTTTTCTGTTTGGATTCATGCCAGGATTTTTCTAGAGTTTGAGGAGGAACAAAAGATCCAAGCGTTTTTTCATCGGGTCATTAAGGGTTGAGGGTGTAATTCCCGTCATTTTTTTAAAGTATTTTTTTCCGGATTATTTGCGGATTTGGGGCGGGTCAATTGGGTAATTGGGTTAAATCCCTTTATCCATATATTTTATAGGGGGAATGAGGGAGAAGGACATAAATATTTCATCAATTGAGTAGAAGGACAGTATTTTGAAACTTTTGCATAAAGGACAAAACTATTTATTCATTTATCGAAATTCACTTGTGTTCAAAATTCATTTGCTTAAATTCATTTGCCGAAATTCATCGTCGAAATTCACTAATTTTCAAAATTCATTGTCGAAATTCACTAATTTTCGGGATTCACCGTCGAAATTAACTATCGAAATTCACCGATTTCGTGATTTACTAGGGAGATTCACCGATTTTCGGATTCACTGTTTGTCCTTCTCGCTATAAAATTATGCAGATTGTCCTTCTCCTATAAAAATATATGTAAATGTCTCCTATTCTTAAAAATATTCCAGATTGTGTCATTATCCCTAATTTTCCATATTTTATATATATATATATATATATATATATATATATATATATATATATATATATATATATAATATCCTATATTAATACATATACTATAATACTATTAATTAATTGTACAATCCAAGTGTATCTTATACACACACAAATTGCGCCACATTTAGCCAACAAATTGGCATCCGTAATATTTTTTAATTAATATAATACTATTAATATCTTGTATTTAATTTATTCATAATAAATAAATACCACCATATTAATTTACCACTATACCCCTTTATAGTCGAGATAAAACTTTCCTTATTTGGTTATCACTATATATGCATTTTAATCCGCCTAGATTTTCTTATGTGTGTGACCCGAGAGGCTTCCGAATATGTTGGCCGTAGACACAAAGTGCAAATTACGAAAATGCCCTTCATGCCTAACGATCACGGGATAGCGTCTAGCAACACACCATGACCCCCAATCATCGGAAGAGTCAAATGCAATGACTACTACATTTCATGTGAAACAGTTACCGTGTAAATAGAATCATGTCGCTGTAATAATATCCATATGGTCGTACATCGAGTGTCAAGCATCAACGACCGTATCTTATAATCTGGATATAATTCTCTCTCGAAGTAACTCATTTACTTCCACTTTGCAAAGATTCACGAGAGTAAGACATTCCTTATAAGAAGGCCCTTTCGGATATTCACCCTTACTAATAGGGTACGCGATTTCCGGACGACCAAACATGTATACTCCGCATGCTTCAGTATCACACCCAAACACTACTGCATGATCGCCCCGTGGCTAGGGGAAACTTCAAAGTGTCAAAGCATGACAATCCACACCATGATGCCATGTAGACTCCGGTCCTAAGGATAATTACACAACTGTCACATAGTGTGACACTTAACATGTAAGTGGGTCGATCCCAACATATGCATTCTCTAACACACGCCCACGCATACCCAAGTGTCTATACACTTCGATAGACGAGATCTATCCCTTCCTTTTAAAGAGAAGACATCTAATACGTGCTAGCCTGTTTGTACTATCAATGCCATGTTTATTAGTACATCGGCTGAGGGGCTTTAAGTATCAAACTTATTAAAGTGATTAGAGATCTCATCAACCATAATCGCCTATCATGGTTTCTCTATCACAGTGTACTAGGTCTGAACTTAGAATTCTGCTGATTGTCAAACCCTAAACCAGTTCTGTCTCCAAATGGTTTTCCTGGTTTGAACTGAACATTGGGAGATGGATCAAATGATGATTTTGTGATGTTTATTACCTCTGTTAGTTCATCAGTTGAGAAATTCTCCTTGATTCCATTGTTAGCCTTGATGAGGTTATCTCAGCATTCAATCTTAGAACTTCGGCTTTCAACAATGAATATGCATTTCATTGTTCAAGCCCTTGTCTTGATTTGTTTAGACTTGGGTATTTTTACCTTTATTTTAACACCCCCACATTTCTAGGAATTTGTAGGCAGACTTGTAGTCATTTCACTATTCCTTGATGATATTTTGTTGAGAATTACGTTTGTTCAGAGGATCGTCTCCACCCGACAGTTCTGGGATAAACCCGAACTAATCAAACATGACATTTATCATTTCTTTCAGTATTCTTGCATTTTATCAACACTATTCGAATGAGGTGTGTATGAAGCAGTTATTAATGAGTAATGCTGGCGCCTTAGCAATATTAATTAAATGGTGTTACTACCTCATGATCAATCACTACGAATATCTTTATTCGCATGCCAGGTTGATTCTAAACATATAACTTATAATTGTTGATTGTATCACGGGTCTTATCATTTCTTATTAGTCTATAGACATACGGTATTATTTGTTATCAACAATAAAAGTGATAAAATGCTTTTACCATACCTGATTTGCATGACCTTTAACCTTTGTTGTGATTTGTAAATCACACTTGTTATCAAAAAATTTACCCAACACGGTAATTAAATTAAATTATAAATCATGTTTGAGCATTTACCGTGAATAAGAACAACTATATCACAACATAGACAATTATAACAACTTATTATATCATTAAATTTTCAACAGGTTTGATTATTATGAACAAGTACATTTACCAGAAGGTCTCAATTTCAATCAATGATGTCCATAATCAAACTTTAAATTGCGTCAGAGCAATTAATATTCAAACTAAATTCACTATTTAGCTCCTTTCAAGGACAACACAACAAATTTAAGAATTCATGGTGGTGGTCTCCAGAAATTCAGATAGAATTATAGCATTACCAGCATGACTATGAAGTGCCACTGCTTGACGAAACTCATACACGTTCATTAACAAAACCTTTGCTTCTGGTAATTAAGTCATTAGTTGAATCATGAAAGCGATATAATATTAATTTTATATATAAGTGTTAAAACATCTTTTAATATTTATTGTTTAATTAACTCCAGAATGACCAAAAGCTATTTATAATAAATGTGTCTGAGGAGAAAACTGAAGAAAGTGGAATTAATCCACTTTCTATATCTGAAAACTAAGGTTTCTTATGTAAAATGAAAAACAGAGAAAAGCAAAATATCTGGGTTTTATTATGAAGACAATAATAATCATTACAATAAGGAAACTCCTATTTATATGGGAGGCTGTAGTCCCTACTATACATCAGCCAAAAGAAACTAATGCAACATAACAAATTAATTACGTATCTATTATGTGATACTAATATAATATGTAACACCCCTCCTCAAGAGGGACTTGGGGAGCTATATATGTCCTTCAAATGAAGACAGTTGAGCAGTGAATAGAATAGAGGACTGTCCAAAGCCTTGGTGAAGATATCTGCAATCTGATGCACTGATGGAACAAAAATGAGCTGCACTAGTCCCTCTTGAACACGATCCCGTATAACATGGCAATCTATCTCTATATGCTTTGTTCGTTCGTGAAATATGGGATTCTTTGCCAGATTGATGGCACTGATATTATCACAATGCAAAGAAATGGGGGTAGGGTAATCAGAGCCAATGTCATGTGCCAGATAACACAACCACTGAATCTCACACACAGCCAAAGCCAAAGCTCTATATTCCTTACAGAGAACTAAGAGATACTGTAGTTTGCTTTTTTGTTCTCCATGACACAAGTGCATCTCCAACAAACATACAATACCCAGTAATGCTTCTACGAGTGTCCTTACACGTGCCTCAATCAGAATCAGCATATGCAGAAAGAATGAGTGAATTATTAGCAGGATAAAAAAGACCCTTACCAGGGGCAGATTTAATGTATCTGAGAACTTGCTGGGCAGCATGATAATGATGGACTGTTGGATTAGCCAAGAATTGGCTAAGTTGTTGTGTAGCAAAACTGATATCCGGTCTGGTGATAGTGAGATATAGCAGTTTTCCCACGGACTTCGATCATCGAGAATTGTCAGTAATAACTCGTAATCTCCAAAGAAATGTAACTAATTTCGACTTCATTGGTGTCTTGGCTGCTTTACAGTCAAGCATGTCAAATTCCTCAAGAAGGGAAAGTGCATACTTGCGTTGTGATATGGTTAAACCTGCTTTTGATCTTGAAATCTTTAACCCAAGGAAGAATTTAAGTTCTCCTAGATCTTTGATTTTGAATAATTGATGGAGATAAGACTTTAGTTCTTCAATTAACTTCATACAATTTCCTGCAAGAACAATATCATCAACGTAGGCTAGTGCTATCAGAAAATCAGATCCTTGTGCTTTGTAAAACATGTTGTGATCATGTTTCGATTGGGTGTATCCAAGTTCTTGTAAAGCAGCTGTGAGTTTATGATTCCACTGACGACTCACCTGTTTTAATCCATAAATCGATTTCTTTAACCTGCAAACTTGGCGTGAGTTGGAACTGGTAAATCCAAGAGGTAATTTCATGTACACCTCTTCTGTGAGATCTCCGTGTAGGAACGCGTTGTTCACGTCAAGTTGATGTAGAAGCCACCCCTTTGCAGCTGCTATAACTAGAAGACTTCGAATGGTTGTAACTTTAGCAACCGGTGAGAAAGTTTCTTCGTAATCAATTCCTTGCTTTTGAGTATATCCTTTTGCAACTAATCGTGCTTTGTAGCGTTCCACAGTACCATCTGAATTGTATTTGACTTTGTAAACCCACTTACACCCGATGGGTGTCTTTCCAGGTGGTAAGTCCACAATGTCCCATGTCTTAGTGGATTCCAAAGCTTATATTTCCCTCTTCATAGCTGCCTGCCATTCAGGTGAACACACAGCCTGATTGTATGTTTAAGGTTCTTGTATCCTGTCAATTGCACCACAAAAGCTGGGTGGGGTCCTAATAATTGCTTATAAGATCATACATCTTCTAAAGTGTGTGGTGATGTACGTTTATGAGTCTGTGCACACACAAAATCCTTCAAGTGTGCTGGTGGCCTCCTTGAACGATGTGGTCTTTGAGTTTCAGGAGCAATAATTGTTGGATCAGCTGATGGAGTCCCCAGATCTTGACTTTGATCATCACCCTGATCTTCTGATGCCTGACTGGATGGATTTGAATCAACAGAGATTTCATTATCATAATTTGAAGTATTTGGGGTGACTACATCAAACATTGAATTATCAACATCATGAACCACTGGTAAACATGTTGAATCTGACACTTTGTTAGTACTTTTGCCCCTATCATGGAAGGGAAAAGTCAGTTCATGAAAAACCGTGTCTCTGGAGATAAATATTTCTCCGTTTACTATATCCAGTAGGATGAAACCCTTTGTAGTATCTGACATGCCCAGGTTGATACAAGTCCTTGCCCTAGTGTCAAACTTACTGCGATCTCTGGTCAAAGTGGATGCAAACACCAGGCATCCAAAAACTCTTAAATGTTTAAAATCTGGAGGTTTATTGTATAATTTCTGGTAAGGAGATAAATCACCTAGTAATGGTGTGGGAGTTATGTTAATCAACTTTACAGCATGTAGTATGCAATATCCCCATTAGATAATTGGTAAATTTCCTTGAAGCTTCAAAGCCTGGCTGTGTTGAGGATGTGTTGGTGCTTCCTCTCCACAACCCCATTCTGTTGGGGGGTGGATACACAACTTTCTTGATGAATGATGCCCTTCTCTGCATAAAACTCTGGCCACCTGAATTCTGCTCCTTGATCACTTCTTATCACCTTAATCTGTGAACTGAATTGTGTAGAAACAAAAACACAAAAACTCTGTATCAATGGCCTAACCTCTGCTTTTGTTTTTAACAGAAACACCCATGTATACCTGCTGAAATCATCAACTATTGTCATGAAATAACATTGCTCATGTACTGTCTTGTATCTATATGGACCCCATAAATCCATATGTACTAAATCGAAACATGCATTAACAGTTGTATTACTCAAGGGAAAAGATAATCTTTTCATTCTTGCTTGAGGACAAACATAACAGATACTCTCAGGTAGAAAAACCTCACCAACCTCTCTTTTTACAATGCTCATTCTCTGATGGGACATATGCCCTAACCTCAAATGCCATAAGAGGTCTTTATTAGGGGGCATATGAAACAAGAAGAACTATTACAAACTGTCTTATTGACCAGCTCTTTCACTTTGGTCATGCTGGTGCTTTTCAACAAGTAAAGACCACCACTCTTTTCAGCTATACCAATCCTCTGACCAGTGCTCTTTTCCTGTATGCAACATAATCCATTAGTAAACATCACACAAAGTCTCCTATCAGAAGTGAGTTTACCCAAGGAGATCAAGTTGCAATGGAAACTAGGAACACACAAAACCTCTTACAAGACAAGATTGTTATTCACTCTAACTGTCCCTATGTGTGTTACTTTTACAGAAATTCCATTAGGTAAAGTTACCTCAACACCTATCACTGCCCTTACTTTCTCAAAAATCCAATCAATAAGTAACATGGTGCCAGTAGCCCCGAATCTAGTATCCATGTATCTAGACTTTTACCTTGCATTTCTTGATCACTCTGTTTAAAACTAGCTGTCAGCACTTTTGCATGATTGACAGTGTGACCTGCATCCTCTTCAATCCCCATTTGATCAAGCAGCTTTGCTAACTTCTGGATCTGAAGGGAAGTAAGGCCCAATCCTGCATTTGAACCCTTACTAGTGTCTATCCTTGAACCACCAGTGTCTGTCCTAGAACCACCTGCATTAGAAAACACATCATCATCTATTCCAAAGGTTCCTTCACCCTCCACCAGGTTGACCTTCCTCTTTGGCTTCCAATCTGGAGGATATCCATTCTTCATGTAACAGTTGTCTATAGTATGTCCATTATACCCACAGTAGGTACACTGCACCTTCTTTCCAGTCCCATACCTTTGATTTCCTTCCATCTTAGGTTGAGATTTATCACTTCCTGTATTAGGATAAGTTCTGCTACTATTATAAACTACATTCGACTTATTTGCAAAAACCACAGACTGATTGTTTTGAGGATGATTAGCACTATACTCCATTTGATTCTCAAACTGAACACTCATAGCAAAAGCTTCAGTAATGTTGGGCAAAGGTTTCAAGAGAAAAACATGTGACCTAACTGGTGCATAACTCTCATTCAGTCCTTTCATAAACCGGATAACATACTCAGATTCAATATATCCAACAAATGTAGGAATTACGTTGCAAGTGCATTTAACCTCACATTCACAAGAAGGAATTGGCCTCAATACCATAATCTCATCCCAAACAGTCTTCAATTTGGCAAAATACTCGATTCTGAGACGAGTTACCTTGTGTGATTTGGTTGATTTCTTCCAATAAATCGAAAAGCGAAAACAATTCATCTTCGAATACCTATTTTGGAGATCTTCCCACTTCACGAGCGAGTTCATCCAGTCTGATCTTTGCGATTTCAGGGACTTACAGACTTCATTATACATGACATCACCGTGATGTCGCTGATCGATTCCATCGAGCTCTCATCCTTTCATCATTCGTAGGTTTCGAATAGATCCATCAATAAACCCTAGCTTGTTCTTCATAATCAATCCCATGCGCATCGATCTGCTCCAGGAATGATAATTCTTACTATTCAATGGCGGATCTGCAAGGATTAAGGCTGGACTTTCACTCGGATGCAAATAGAGCGGGTTGGATTCCAACTTTCCAGCAATTCGCATATTTCTCTCTTACGCCATCTTCGATCTTAATCGAATGATTCTAGTCTTGAGAATTAACAAAAATAAACTACAAAACAAAGATCGATAGTCCGATCCGATCTACGATACCATGAAGAAAATGGAATTAATCCACTTTCTATATCTCGAAAACTAGGGTTTCTTCTGTAAAATGAAAAACAGAGAAAAGGGAAATATCTGGGTTTTATTATAAAGACAATAATAATCATTACAATAAGGAAACTCCTATTTATATGGGAGGCTGTGGTCCCTACTATACATCAGCCAAAAGAAACTAATGCAACATAACAAATTAATTACATATCTATTATGTGATATTATGTAACAAAACCAATTAATTTGTATTTTTAGTACGACAAAATTACAAAACAGCAAGCATCAACACAATACGTACGGTTGAAACTAAATTCCAATATTTACAACAGATCTCTTTAGACAAAAGCAGAGATATTAATAAATAGATAACCACGGATGAGAGAGTATATAAACACACACAATATCAGACCTTATTTTCTATCAGCATGCAAATTTACCACCATGGTTCATAAGATTATGGCAACCCAACACAAAATTCGTCTTAAGATTGTTGACATATTTAACTCAATTAGCATTCTGTCAACACCAGTTTTGACATAGATAAACAAAAAACACAATTTGAGGAAATCAGAGGTGCAAAATGTCGGAAGCTAAGAACAGTGAAGAACAGCAATTTTGGGAGAGAAAATATTTGGGGAAAATTTATTGTCAGATAATAAATAAAGCTATTTACAATAAATGTGTCTGAGGCTATTTATATGTCCACAACACAAACAACTAATAAAATAATAATAAAATAATTACAAATGAATTATTTCTATTTTGTTGACTCAATATCCCCCCGCAAGCTGGCTGGGGCATAAATGTCCTTGACATGAAAAGACTGTAGAGACCGTTGTAATGCAGGTCCATCCAATGGCTTAGTAAAGCAGTCGGCTAGTTGTAACGATGACGCAATGGGAAGCAGTTTGACCAAGCCAGCTTGAAGTTTCTCACGCACAACGTGACAATCCACTTCGATGTGTTTGGTGCGTTCGTGAAACACGGGGTTACTTGCAATATGAAGAGCACTTTGGTTATCACAGTATAAAGGTACAGGCAGGTGAAGAGGAACGTTAAGATCACGAAGGAGATACGTAAACCACTGTATTTCTGCCACAGTCACAGCCATAGCACGGTATTCCAATTCAGCCGAACTTCGAGAAACAGTATTCTGCTTTTTGGCCCGCCAAGAAACCAAAGCATCTCCAAGAAACAAACAGTACCCTATAACGGATTTGCGAGTTTCTGGGCATCCGGCCCAATCCGAATCTGTGAATGCCTTGAGAGGCAGGGGATTGTTGGCCGGATATAAGAGGCCTTGTCCAGGATTTCGTTTGAGGTATTTTAAAACCCTGTAAACCACCTGCTGATGATGTACAGTTGGAACATCAAGAAACTGTGAAAGTTGTTGTACCACATAAGCAATGCCAGGCCTAGATAACGTAAGGTAAAGCAACTTGCCAATGAGCTTTCGGTATTGACATGTGTGCGTGAGCAAAGCCGAGTCACCATGCGCCAAAGCGACTTTACTTTCCATGGGAGTGCAGGTGGTTTGGTTCTAAATGGTCAAATTCTGAAGCAAATTAAGAGTGTATTTGCGTTGAGAGAACACCAACCCTTCACGACTCCGTGCTACTTCTAGCCCAAGAAAATATTTAAGGGGACCAATATCTTTAATTTGGAACTGCTCATGTAAGAAGGTCTTTATTTCTGAATATCATTTAAAGAATTGCCGACCAAGTAACACATCGTCTACATACACAAGAGCGACCAAAAGCCATCTTTTGTAGATCTCAGTGAACAAAGTGTAATCACTTTTAGATTGAGTGAAGCCTTTACTGAGTAATGCTGAAGTAAGTTTAGAGTTCCATTGATGGCTAGCTTGCTTAAGGCCGTAGAGTGACTTTTTGAGCTTACAGACCAGATTTTGTGAAGACTGAGATGTGTGGTAGCCTTGAGGTAGTTTCATATAAACCTCCTCATGCAAATCTCCATGGAGAAATGCATTGTTGACGTCGAGCTGATGAATATGCCAATTGGAGGTGGTTGCAACAGCCAATAATACCCGAATGGTTGCCATTTTTGCAACAGGCGAAAATGTGTCTTGATAATCGACCCCATACTGCTGATTGTACCCTTTTTCCACAAGACGTGCTTTGTATCTGTCAATTGTGCCATCAGGTTTGTATTTGATCTTGAAAACCCACTTATTTCCAATAGGTTGTTTACCATGGGGTAAAGGGACAATATCCCAAGTGTGATTGGAGTCCAATGCCGCGATTTCCTGCTTCATAGTATTTCTCCAATTCTCAGAGTTGATAGCTTGTGGAAAAGCGACAGGTTCAGACTCAACATCTATATTCATTATATAGGTATCATAAGAAGGACTAAGGTAGTCATATGAAAGGACTTTGTGCAGTTCATGGGGTGTGGAAGCTTGGGTAACATTGGCGCAAATATAATCTTGTAAATAAGAAGGTGGCTGCCTGGTCCTAGCAGAAGTTCTGGGAGCTGGAAGATCTGAGATGGGAACAGCAGGTTGTGGAGGATTGTCAGGTTGGAAGTCAGAAGGCTCATGTAACACCCCGGTTTCCAATCCCGTCGGCCGCCGGCATTGGTCACCGTAGTGCCACTCATCACGACACACAGTCGTGGCAGTAATATCCAACATCCCACAACAGAAAAATAACATCCACCATTCATTATTAAAAATGTTAAAGTGCGTACAATATCCCAAGAAAATGAAAAATACGCGGGCGTAATTAAAAATCTTAATATTTAACATCCAACAAAATGAAAACGTGTGACGGTGACTACGTGGGCTCTCAATTTCCCGCACCATCCCAAAGACAAGCAATCAATCCAAAGACATACTGGCTAAGAATCTGCTCCCCATAAATGGATCATAGCAGGTTAAACAAAAGTAAAACCGTCAACTATAAAGTTGAGTAAGAATAAATCTAATATACCTAGAAACGAAAGTTAACGACAAATTAAGGAAACTTCTCTACAGGCATAAACCATCACATAACAAATACGACCAAACGATAAGCGATACGACCATTCCATAGAAGATATGAAACACCACAATCCATCTATACCTAAAGGTCCCGAATGTGCACATTCCTGAGGGTCATCCAATGGTACCATTATTAAAATGGTCCACACGCATCTTTGGGTGCAAGGATTTCCTCTCCGGGTTATCGGATTCGGAGATACCCTATCCGCCCAACATTACATCATGCGCAACTCCCCAAATACGGAAGGTCATTAAAGTCGTAAGGCAATTCCACTCCCGGATACCCGGCCGGTAGCTACCCTATCCGGGCCCAACCACTACGGGTCTCTGAACATTCAATGCCTCAAAAAAATCAGGTTCCACAATGATAACACCATCAAAACCCAACTCACAAAGCATGTTAATAAGATTTAACAATAACTAACACGAAATAAGGACACTTAAGCCGGGCGCCCGTTTAAAGGTTGGGCGCCCGTTTGGATAACCGAACGCCCGTCCAAAATCGGGCGCCCGTCCACTCAAGGCGACGCCCGTCCCACCAAAAGTTTCTACATCCTCGAATCAATTTTTAACTCTTGGGCGCCCGTCCGGCTAGTCCAGACGCCCGTCCCACTAGAAATCTGTTACATCCTCGAATCAAAAATCACCGCTTCAGACGCCCGTCCGAGTAACCCGACGTCCGTCTCGAACAAAAACAAAGGCTGGGCGCCCGTCCACTCAAGGCGACGCCCGTCCAACCTGGTTTTCAACTAAAACCTAAAATCTTCAACACGATTTCACCTCGATCCTTCAACACAAAAACCAAGAAAAAGCGACAAAGAAACACATAATTCCTTTCCTAACGAAGACCATAACATCATAGGCTTTAAACCAAAGCAACAACACACCAAATTGGATGTTTAACATCCCCAAAACTCCACAAACGAACGTAACGCCTTCAATAAAACATTGACAAAGACTATACTACGAAACATGACAAAGATTATACCCCAAAACACATTAGAACGACCCCAAATTACATTCAATAACCTCTCGAACAACAACACCAAACATCCCGAACCATACACCACCCTACGAGTCACTTAAAACTTCCTTTTCAATCCAAACGAAGACACAACTATAGAAATATTCTTACCAACCAGCTGCGCTTTTGAAAGCCTTGCTAACGAGTTAGAATCGCTCTTCCACGAAGCCCGAATTTATATCTATGGATAGAAGGAAGGAAAAATCACAACACAAATCTAATGAATCAAAAGCCCTAAATTTGAAACCACTCCCTCCATATGCATAAGTGGATCGGCCATGGCCTTGGCCGGCCGATCGTCATACTCGAATTGTAGGAAAGATGAAGCTTACCAACGACGACGACTGCGAAAATCCTCAACACCAAGGAGAAATCTTCTCTCCTTATTCCTTACAAAAGTCGGCGGCAAGGGGTGGGGGTCTTAGGGTTTCACTTTTTTTTTTTTTTTTTGGAGAAATAAGGAAGGAAAAGAAGAATAAAAGAAAACCCCTTTTTAATTGCCCTTTTAATTGCACAAAATAATTAAAATCCTTTTTAATTATTATCTAATCCTTCCATTTAATTAAAAAAAAAATCACATAATTTCCAAAATTTAACTAATCATACTAATTAATTAGGAAGTCAAAATTTCGGGATATTACATCCTCCCCCCCTTAAGACAAAACTTAGTCCTCGAAGTTCGGGTTAAATGCTGACGTTGTTCCACCCCTTAAAAAGCAGCCTTTCTTCGTCCCGAAGGTAAGAAAAGGATTCTACGTACAAGGATTGAAAATTGACTTACCTTAAGAGAACAAATGCGGGTACTTTTGTCGCCGTGTCGCATAGCACCCTCAGCCTCCCATGTCGCCTCCTCGGTGGCATGGTTAGACCATAAGACCTTGACGATGCTAACCTCACGTCCCCTTGTTTTCCGTACCTTAGTATCTAATATCTGCACCGGTACCTCCTCGTAAGTCAAGGACTGATCTAGCTCAACTACCTCCGGTTCAATCACGTGAGAAGGATCACTCACGTACTTGCGCAATTGAGATACATGGAACACGTTATGCACCTTATCCAATGCCGGTGGCAAGGCTAGTCGATATGCTACTTCACCTACGCGGTCCAAGATCTCATAAGGCCCCACGTACTTGGGACTCAACTTCCTTTCTTGCCAAAACGCATTACTCCTTTGGTTGGTGATACTCGTAGTAGTACCTTATCGCCCACGGCGAACTCAATATCCCGGCGCGCGTAAGTCTGCATAACTCTTCTCTATCTTGGGCAGCCCTCATCTTTTCTCGGATTGTCTGTACCTGCTTGACCGTATCTTCGATCATCTGTGGTCCCAAAATCACTGCCTCGGACGAATCGTCCCAACAAACCGGACTCTTGCACTTCCTACCATAAAGTGCCTCAAAAGGTGCCATCTTAATCTTTGGCATGGTAGTCATTGTTGTATGAAAATTCGATAAGATCGAGCTTTTCCTCCCAAGAGCCTTGGAATTCTAATACACATGCCTCGGCATGTCTTCCAACGCTTGTATGGTCCTCTCCGTCGACCATCGGTAGCGAGGTGGAAGGTCAGTACTCATTCGCAGCCTCCGTCCCAAAGTGCTGTAGTTCTTGCCAAAACCGAGATATAAATCTCGCATCTCTATCGGACACAATCTTTGTTGGGTATACCATGTAGTCTCACAATATTTCTCCGGTATGCCATAGCCAACTCCGTCTTACTCCAAGTGTCTTTCATCGAATGAAGTGCGCCGCTTTAGTCGATCTATCCACAACGACCCAAATCATATTATTCCCTTTAGGGCTCCTCGGTAATCCGCATACAAAATCCATGGAGATGGAATCCCACTTCCAAACCGGCACTTCCAACGGCTGAAGCATACCTGCGGCCGTCGATGTTCGATCTTTACCTTCCGACAAGTCAAGCACTTCGACACAAACTCTTGCTACTTCGCGTTTCATATTGGGCCACCAAAAGGTTTTCTTGAGATCTTTATACAGTTTGTCTCCTCCCGGATGAATGAATAAGGCGTCTTATGAGCTTCACTCAAGATCCGCCTCTTGAGTTCCTCGTCGGCCGGTACACACCACCGACCCTTGAACCGAACGCCACCATCCTCGTGTAAAGTAAAATCAATCTGCATCTCTGTACCAATCTTAGCCCTCTTTGCCTCGATTACCTTATCACCCGCTTGTCTCACCCGGATTTCATCATACAATTCGGGTTGCAAGACGAAAGTCCCTCTTATCTCCACTTTTCTCGATGACACATATATCCATACGGTCTAACTCTTCTCGCAACCTCATCTCGCGCGACTCTCTCTCACACAAGGAATGAATCGACTTCCGACTCAAAGCATCCGCCACTACATTGGCCTTCCTTCGTGGTATTGAATTTCCATGTCGTAATCTTTAATCAACTCCAACCAACGCCTCGGCGCATATTGAGCTCCTACGTGTAAATATGTACTTGGACTCTTGTGATCTGAAAACACCTTAAAGGTTATCCCATCTGAGATAGTGCCGCCAAATCTTTAATCACGAAGACCACCGCGCCAACTCCAAGTCATGAGTTGGATAGTTACTCTCATACGGTTTGAGTTGTCTCGATGCATACGCAATCACTCGCCTCCGTTGCATCGATGACGCACCCCAGGCCATTCTTTGACGCGTCCGTATAAACCTCAATGTCCTCATTACCTCGGGTAATGCTAATATAGAGCTTTGTAGTCAACCGTACCTTAAGCGGTTGGAACGCCTCCTCGCATTTTCATCCCACTTAAACCGGTTTCTTTTTCTTCATCAAAGCGGTCATCGGCCTAGCAATCTTGGAGAAGTCTTTTACAAACCTTCGGTAATATCCCGCCAAACCCAAGAAGCTTCAATTTCTGCAACATTCTTAGGGGTTGGCCATTTATCCACTTGCCTATTTTGCTCGGGTCAACGGATACACCGTCTTTCAAACAACATGCCCCAAGAATGCCACTCGTTCAAACGAAATTCACATTTGGATAGTTTCGCGTACAATTGTTTTTCTCGTAGAATCTGCAGCACGAGCCTCAGATGTTCGGCATGTTCTTCCTTAGTCTTAGAGTAGACCAGGATGTCGTCAATAAACACTACTACAAACTGGTCCAAATAGGGCTGAATACCCGGTTCATCAAATCCATGAAAAGCTGCTTTGGTGCGTTGGTCATCCGAAAGGCATAACCGTAAATTCGTAGTGTCCGTGCACAGTGCGAAATGCGGTCTTTGGAATATCCGCATCTCTGCTACCCTGGTGGTGGTACCACGATCGCAAATCAATCTTGAGAAAATACGCCCCGTAGTTGATCGAACAAGTCATCGATCCTCGGTAATGGATACTTGTTCTTCACTTTGTGACGTTGTTCGATTCCGGTAATCAATACACACGGCCGCATACTACCATCCTTCTTCTTCACAAATAGTACCGGTGCCCCCACGGGACACACTCGGTCGGATGTACCCCTTACCGAGAAGTTCTTCCAATTGTATTTTCAACTCGCTAGTTCCTTAGGCGCCATACGGTAGGTGCTTTCGATATTGGTCGGTCCCGGGCACCAACTCTATCGCAAACTCTACCTCTCTGCAGGGAGGCATACTCGGTATCTCATCCGAAATCGTCCTCAAACTCACGAACTACATCAATGTCCGTTAGTTTAGGATCCCCAAAGACTTACATCATGTACATGACACATAAATAACGGGTACCCTTTCTTTATGAAGGATTTCAAGGTCACTACCGAAATAATTTTCACCACTGGTTTATCCACAAATCCCTTGTGGGAGACTCGCACCCCTTTAGGGCCTCTTAAAGTCACCTTCTTCTGCTCACAATCGATTTTGGCTTTATGTCGGTTCAGCCAATCCATACCCAAAATGACGTCGAAATTCTCAAGAGGGAACTCGATCAAGTCAACCGACAAGTTGACTCCCATAATTACTAACGGTACATCTCTATGTAACTTAGAACACGGTACTAGCTCTCCCGGCGGTTGCATGAATTCACGGTCAATCACCTCAAAATTAGCTAGACCCAACTTGAAACATACGAACTTGCTACGAAGGAACACGATGCACCCGAATCGAAAAGCACATAAGATAAAAGTGAGTTAACTAGAAAATTACCCGTCACTACGTGGTTGCTCTGCTCACGGCCTCTCTCGCCCCACGACAAATAGTTTCCCGGTCTGTTTCCTCCAACTCCTGAATCAGTCTTTGCCGACCGGATGGTCGGTTTCTATCCCCACCGGTGGTCGTAGGTGTACCCCTTGTCGGCTCACGGCGGGAGTACCACTCTGCTGCGGGTTATTCCTATTACCATTCCTGTGTGTTACCCCTTGAGTCCCGACCATGTTGCTCCTCGCATCCGATCTTGCCGCTGGCGGTGTTGGAGCCGTAAAACACTCAAACCGCCTGCGTGTCCGAACTTTCCGCAGCCGTGACAACGGACTGTGCACTGAACAATCATGCCTGGGTGATTTCTCGACACCTCTTGCGGTGATAACCGTGGCCGACTAGACCCACGAGAGTTACTCCTCGTTGATTGACCCCACCGCCCCTATTAAATCGAGAACTTCCGAGAAAGATTGTCGCCTTTGGGTGATTTCCAAAATTACTCCGCCTGCGCCTTGATTGTCCTCGAGACACTCTTCCTCTTATTATTGGTAGCATATTGCCTTAACTTCCTTTCGAATCCTCTCAATATTGCATGCTACCTCACACATCTCCTTTAAGCTCGTGAAGCCCTACTTGCCCCCATACGATCTCGGATCGCCAAATCTAAATCTTGTTCGAACTTCACCATCTTAGCCTCTTGATCGGCACCACTCGGATGCATAGACCGCCAAATCAACAAACTTTTAGTAATATTCTTGGACCGTCATATCCCCTCGTCTGAGATTGTCGAACTCCACTCGCAACTCTTTCCTTTTTGATTCAGGGAAGAATTCACGCCGTAACTCTTGTTTAAACTCACCCAGATTCGGTGGTACCACCACCGACTCCCTGCTCGTTTTCGGTATGAGCCAACCTATCCTTGTTGGCACCCCACCACAAATCGACTCACAACCAAGTAAAAAGCGGCTTGGTCGACTTTCGGTTCCTCTGGACAACCCAGAGTGGCGAAGATCTTCTCGAACTCTCTAATCCACCGCTCAAGACCCTTAGGGTCTCCTTACCGTCGTCTTGACTAGGCCTTTGTTGGCTCACGACCACTGGTCATGCCGGTGGATGACCCCGAGAGCGGTCTTCCGTCAACTTGTTAACCGCTTGAATCAGATCTTGATTCATCTTGACCAACCGATCAATCACCGATCTCTCTCGTTTCCATTCTAGGAGGCATAGCTAAAACTACAAAAGTAAACAATCATATATTCGATTATCGCCTATATCATGCCACGAATATTTCACATATATTAACACTTACTTGTCCAAAATAAATTGCAACATGCAGCCACATTTCCACATACATCGAAATTCACCGTACCTTCCTACATAGAGCTCAATACCTACCCCACACATCCTCACTGTGTGCTCATTTTGGTGAATTTATTCTTAAGGTTCATTTTAGGTGGTGGTCACGGAGTCGAGCGTCTCGATACCACTTTGTAACACCCCGGTTTCCAATCCCGTCGGCCGCCGGCATTGGTCACCGTAGTGGCACTCATCACGACACACAGTCGTGGCAGTAATATCCAACATCCCACAACAGAAAAATAACATCCACCATTCATTATTAAAAATGTTAAAGTGCGTCACGATATCCGAAGAAAATGAAAAATACGCGGGCGTAATTAAAAATCTTAATATTTAACATCCAACAAAATGAAAAACGTGTGATGGTGACTACGTGGCTCTCAATTTCCCGCACCATCCCAAAGAACAAGCAATCATCCAAAGACATACACGCTAAGAATCGCTCCCCATAAATGGATCATAGCGAGGGTTAAACAAAAGTAAAACCGTCAACTATAAAGTTGAGTAAGAATAAATCTAATATCGTAGAGCGAAAGTTAACGACAAATTAAGGAAACTTCTACAGGGCATAAACCATCACATAACAAATACGACCAAACGATAATCGATCGACCATTCCATAGAAGATATGAAACACCACAATCCATCTATACAAAGGTCCCGAATGTGCACATTCCTAAGGGTCATCCAATGGTACCATTATTAAAATGGTCCACACGTCTTTGGGTGCAAGGATTTCCTCTCCGGGTTATCGGATTCGGAGATACCCTATCCGGCCCAACATTACATCATGCATGCGCAACTCCCCAAATACGGAAGGTCATTAAAGTCGTAAGGCAATTCCACTCCGGATACCCGGCCGTAGCTACCCTATCCGGGCCCAACCACTACGGGTCTCACGAACATTCAATGCCTCAAAAAAATCAGGTTCCACAATGATAACACCATCAAAACCCAACTCACAAAGCATGTTAATAAGATTTAACAATAACTAACACGAAAATAAGGACACTTAAGCCGGGCGCCCGTTTAAAGGTTGGGCGCCCGTTTGGATAACCGAACGCCCGTCCAAAACTGGGCCTGCCACGTCCACTCAAGGCGACGCCCGTCCCACCAAAAGTTTCTACATCCTGAATCAATTTTTAACTCTTGGGCGCCCGTCCGGCTAGTCCGCACGCCCGTCCACTAAAATCTGTTACATCCACGAATCAAAAATCACCGCCAGGCGCCCGTCCAGTAACCCCCGGACGTCCGTCTCGAACCAAAACAAAGGCTGGGCGCCCGTCCACTCAAAGCGACGCCCGTCCAACCTGGTTTCAACTAAAACCCTAAAATCTTCAACACGATTTCACCTCGATCCTTCAACACAAAAACCAAGAAAGCAAAGACAAAGAAACACATAATTCCTTTCCTAACAGATTACCATAACATCATAGGCTTTAAACCAAAGCAACAACACACCAAATTGGATGTTTAACATCCCCAAAACTCCACAAACGAACGTAACGCCTTCAATAAAACATTGACAAAGACACTATACTACGAAACATGACAAAGATTATACCCCAAAACACATTAGAAACGACCCAAATTACATTCAATAACCTCTCGAACAACAACACCAAACATCCCGAACCATACACCACCCTACGAGTCACTTAAAACTTCCTTTTCAATCCAAGCGAAGACACAACTATAGAAATATTCTTACCAGGTTGTCTTTGCGTTTCTTAAAGCCTTGCTAACGAGTTAGAATCGCTCTTCCACGAAGCCCGAATTTATATCTATGGATAGAAGGAAGGAAAAATCACAACACAAATCTAATGAATCAAAAGCCCCTAAATTTCGAAACCACTCCCCTCCATATGCATAAGTGGATCGGCCATGGCCTTGGCCGGCCGATCGTCATACTCGAATTGTAGGAAGATGAAGCTTACCAACGACGACGACTGCGAAAATCCTCAACACCAAGGAGAAATCTTCTCTCCTTATTCCTTACAAAAGTCGGCGGCAAGGGGTGGGGGTCTTAGGGTTTCACTTTTTTTTTTTTTTTTTGGAGAAATAAGGAAGGAAAAGAAGAATAAAAGAAAACCCCTTTTTAATTGCCCTTTTAATTGCACAAAATAATTAAAATCCTTTTTAATTATTAACTAATCCTTCCATTTAATTAAAAAAAATCACATAATTTCCAAAATTTAACTAATCATACTAATTAATTAGGAAGTCAAAATTTCGGGATATTACAGCTCATCCATTGGTGTACTCAATGGTGCAGGTAGAGAAGGATCATGATCAATGTGAGGCTGTGAAGGTATGAGTGAACTAATAAAGGGAAAGCACTTCTCATAAAATTGGACATTTTAGAGATGAATATCTCTTTAGTATAAAGGTTGAGCAATAGATATCCTTTAGTGGTTTGTGAGATACCCAAATTCACACAAGGGATACTTCTAGGAGAAAATTTGCATCTATCATGTTGCAAAGTAGATGCATAAACAAGGCAGCCAAAAACTTTGATTCTGGAAATGTCAGGGGGTTTGGAATAAGGTTTGCAAAAAGGCGTATAATTGTTTAGAGTAGGGGTGGGTGTAATGTTAATCGATGTGCGGCATGAGCAATGCAAAGATATCCCAATATGATATAGGCGAGTTTGGTCGAAATTTAAGTGCCTACCAACATTTAGCAAGTGTTGGTGTTTTATCTCAACTATCCCATTAAGTTGAGGTACACCAACACAAGAGGTTTGATGTATGATTCCATTTTGGTGTAAAAATCCTTCATATCAAACTCAGGGCCATTGTCGGACCTTATAACTTTGATTTGTTGTTGAAATTGATTTTGAACATAATGGAAAAAGGCCTGAACTAAGGGACCAGCTTCTGACTTTGCATGCATCATGTATACCCATGTATACCTAGTGAAATCGTCTACCACTGTCAAGAAGTATTTATGTCCATGAACTGTATGGTGCCTATATGGACCCCAAATAGCAAAATGCACCAATTCAAAAGCACAAGTAGTAGAAGACATATGAATAGGAAAAGTAAGCCTTCTTTGTTTTGCCAAAGGGCATACATGACAGATATCATCACCAGGACACTGAATATTTGAATCAAAAACACTCAACTGCTGTAACCTTTTATTTGCAAGGTGACCAAACCTATAATGATCTAGGAGCTTGTCACTTATTCTACTACAATTTTGAAAATCAGCTATAAAGCAGGCCTTATTCAACTGAGTTTCTCCCACTTGTGGAGCTGGCTGCTTTGTGAAAATATATAATCCCTTGACCTTTTTAACTGATCCAATCATCATCCCAGTGTTCCTATCCTGTAGAGAACACTGATCATCATGAAAATAGACAACAACACTCAAATCAGATGTCAATTTGCTGAGGGAAATAAGATTAAAATGGAAATCCGGAACAAACAACACCCTTTCAAAATTATCTCGGTGGCTAATTGAAACTCAGTACCTATGTGAGACACAACCACTTTGAATTCCCATTAGGCAAAGTTACATTCACATTCTGTACTTGAACACATTTTGTAAAGTGGGTAAGATCACAAGTAATATGATCAGTGGCACCACTGTCTAATATCCAATGTGTATTGACATTACCTTTACTGGTATCAGGTAAGAAGGCAGCAGACATGACAGTAGCTTGATTCACCAAATGTTTTGAATTCAGTGCATCACTTTCAGCTTTTCCTTTGAGCAAATACTTCAATTGATCATATTCTTGCTTAGTGAACTGAGGGACTGAGACACTTGACATGGTTTCCAGCTGACCATCAGTATCCATATTCTCCACCATATTTACCCTAGGTCTGAACTTGTACCCTGGGGGATACCCATGTTTCTTATAACATTTGTCTTCAATGTGTCCAATGAGACCACAGAATGTGCATTGTGGTCTTTTCCCTGTGTTCTGAATATATCTCCTTCCTTGGTAATTAGAATTGGCATATTTGTTCACATGTCCTCTATTAGGCATATTGTCAAACACTTGTGATGTATTGAGCATGACAGTAGGATCAGAAGGCAATGACTGAGCATTATAACCAAGTTGTCTCTCAAGCTTAAGAGCCATTCCAAAAGCAACTTTAATAGATGGCAGAGGTGCCATAAGCATAACATGTGACTTAACCGGTGCAAATTGCTCATCCAAACCTTTAAGAAACCTTATGACGTACTCAGACTCAGAATTATTCACTATAGTCGGTATCAGATCACAATGACAAGCAGGAATACAAGTGCACCTAGGAATTGGCTTAATAACATTCATCTCATCCCACAATATCTTCAATTGAGTGAAATATTTAGTAGCCGTTGATCCTCTCTGCTTTACATCATTAATTTTCTCAAGTAAATCAGACCAACGGAATGAATCAATATTAGAGTACCCGTCCTTGATGTCAAGCCAAACGTTTTGAGCTGTACCTAGCCACAAAACACTTTGTGCAGTCGGTTTAGCTACGGAATGCAGAATCCAGGAAGTTACCACCGTGTCACACCGCTTTCTTAGGCGATTGCTTTTAGGATCTTCATCTGGCAGCGGAGGTAGAGAACCATCGATGAACCTAATTTTGTTCTTCGTAATCAAGGACATCTGTACCGCTCTGCTACATGAATGATTGTTCAAACCATTGCCATCGAGAATCGGTTCAGCAAGCACTAATGAAGGACTTTCATTAGGATGTAGATCTGAAGGACTTGAAGGTGGAATTAGGGTTTCAATCGCGGATTTGCCATGGAAATCGAAGCAAAATATGAACACAGAAGCAGAAATTGAAGAAAGGCGAAGGTGATACTCGAATTTAGAAACGAAATCGCTAGCGAAATCACCTTGCTCGATACCATGAGGAAATCGAGGTGCAAAATGTCGGAAGCTAAAACGAAGAAGAACGACAATTTTGGGAGAGAAAATATTTGGGAAAATTTATTGTCGATAATAACTAAAGCTATTTACAATAAATGTATCTGAGGCTATTTATATGTCCACTACACAAACAACTAATAAAATAATTACAAATGAATTATTTCTATTTTGTTGACTCAATACAATTCTTGAAAAAAATTGAATTGATGAAAACTTGTAAAAAAGTAAAATTATGGATTGAGGCGAGTTGGCACTTTATCCTTAAGATGAATTTGCGCCCGAATTCGTGCTTACACGTAATCGCAATCGTTTCCCAAGATACAATCCTTACCTTCCGAACATCACGGCACTTGTAATGAATCGAAGCGGCGAACTCGAATACAGTATGAAATTTCTTATTGACTTTGAAAAATGCAAGGAATAAAATATGATGTTGAAAAAAAAAAAATGTGCAGAATTTTTATCGTAAAATTGTATTTCTTATTTGGGAATACTACTATTTATAGAGGAAAAGCAACCTTCCATTAAAGGATGCAACTCTTCTTACGTAATGGTTCAGCCCAAAAAATTCAACTCAAATGAGCCGAACTGATGCAACTCTAGAACCGAAAGGATACATCTCTTGAACCGAAAGGTTGCACCAATTCGATTGAGCAGATGCAACCGTTCGAACAAACCAGATTCTATTCAAATAAGTATCATTTCCTCTAACTTTAATATTATTTTCTCATTCACCCGATATCCGAATCGAGTGATTCGAAAGCCTAGTGGATTTGCTCGCCACTTTAAATAAAGCTCACTATGAGCTATTTTCTCTCAACATCGTTGATGAAGAAATCATGAAATAAGGTGCGTTCTCTCGATGCGGTGGCGGTCTCTACCGATCGCGTCGTGACACTTAGTAAATCGTAATTCATTATAATCGGCATCACGCTCGTCGATATTCGATTTTAATTTACATGTTTTTATCCCGATCAACTATTTACTTGTTTTCGTAAATTAGCATGATGTTACTTAAGTTTTACTTTAGACATAGTTTATCGATCTACTGAAACGTTCCAGATCATTGTCGATGGCTACCTAGGGAAGTTGTCGAGTCTTGAGCCGGCCATCTCTACATCTTATTGCTTGTGATGCTAATACGACCTCGGTAGGTTAGCTACACATGAAACACATGTTGTGCATTACAATGGAAGTATGGTAAAATTAGGTGGTAGCATCCGTGGCGATAACGAATTAAAATTCACCACGAGGAAGATAAATTCATGATTTGGGGAAGGGTTTAATCACTCATAGTTCGGGATCCTTTAGAAACTCATAGAAAGCATATATGTGTCTTTCTTGTGTGGCCAATATTTACTTCTTTACGCTTAATTTGGTCAAGACCACCAAACTCGTTCTCAATCTTGACTTAAGTGTTCCTTAAGAAGCTCATGGAATCGACATTGATTCGCCAAGTTCTTATACTACTATTGGATTAGTTCTTTTGCTAGTATCGTGACCAAAGATGCGATCGATTGTTCTTCAATCGAGAACAACTGCGGGAGGCCGAGAGCGTGGGGATGCAGGAGAAGAACGTGGGAAAGTGAAAAGTTTTTTTTTTTTAATTTGAATATATGAACACATATTTTTTCTTGCCCTTAATTTCCATCACATAATGTTGGAGTAATTGAGATTGAAAATGACTCGATTAGGGTAGTACATTGTGCTACACTTACGTTGTGTGTGGGAAAAAAAATAACATATTATATTATGCGGACGAAGTGACCCAAGTGCCGGTGAATTTCGATTGTATGCCTTCTTGCCGGATTGACCGGATCCTAGTGTCTTCTGCGGCGGAGTGACCCAAGTGCTGGTTAATTTGATTATATCCCTTCTTGCCGGATTGACCAGATCGATACACTACTATGAAACAATTTTGCGTCGTCGTACTTGTTTGCCTTATCAGGTTACTGCCTACCTTGTGATCATCTACCGTCCTATAGAATATTAAAGAAATTAAATAAGAATAATTAAAAAGTTTAAAGACCTCAAACTTTTTTTTTTTTTTTTTTTTTTTTTTTTGCCTTTTTATTTATGCTGATGGTGACCTATATATATATATATATATATATATATATATATATCCATATATATATATATGCATGAGTGAATTTAACATTTCACTCAATTACCCGACCCAAACCGGTTTTTCAAAATAAAAAAAAAAAAATAAAATAAATAACCACATTAAAGCATTTTTTTTCCCCGTAAGTGTATATAAGGATAGTTTTACCTTTTAGAATACTAACAAACTTCCCACTTACTAAGAGCATAAATACTCCTATATACTATCCTCTATATTCATTCCGTATCCAAAATTCTTACTGCTATAGCTTATATGTATATATAAAGATATACATCCAGAAGGTTTATTCTCATGAAACTGACGTGCCGTTAAATTCAATTCGGTTGCCTATTATATAGCGGTGCTCGATCGATCTACTGAAAAAAATGCAGTAATTGATTGTATCTCTTTTTGCAGAGGTGTATTCCGGCAGACAATTTCCCTTTGGAGGCCACAAGAACTATACGTTTGTACTTAATCCTTGCTTTCCTCATATGTTTCTTTGAGATATATATTTTTTGTTAAGTTATGATCTTGCATCTGTAGTTTAGTTCGAGAAAACATTGATTTTTTTTCTTGGGCTGTTTCGAATTTGCTCAAACGGCATGGTGAATTAACAGATCGGCTTTCTAGGTAAGTACCTCTATTTTTGTTTAATTTTTTGTTTTTAGCTTTTCACCCAAAGATTTTTTCAGTTAGGATCATGTCTATGAGCAGGTTTAGCTATTTTTGATTTTATACACAGCCGGAAACTATACTTTCAATAAGTTAATTGCACATTACCCCGTGTATGAATTATAACATTAAATTCCATTTTACAAAATATCTAAACTCAAATATGTCAACATCTTCGACACCTTTAGCAAGAAAATTCAATTTTATTAATATTAAAATATTTTAATTAGAAGAACACGTTTTTTAGTAAAATATTAAAATATTTAACACGTTTTTTTAAATATAGAACACGTTTTTATTTTAGTAAAATATTAAAATATTTTAATTAACGTGTGCCATATAATAAAAAAAATGGCCTTTATATGGAGGACCAAAATTCAAAACCAATGACCGAAAGAAATTCCAATCAAGCCAGATATATGACGAGCCCTGCTATGATTTGGTGTCTATTTGAAAAATAAATATATTTGCCATATAATAAAAAAAAATGTGTTCAATAATATCTTATTAATGCGAGAATATTGTAATATTAAATTACATTTTCAATAATATCTAAACTCAAATATGTAGACATTAAATTCATATCTATAAATTAATGATAAATAATCTCACATTAAATACATATCTTATAAATTAGTCAAATCTCGAGAATAATGTCAAATATTAAAAATTTATAACGATTAATGAAAATATTTTTGGCTTAAATTATAGTATTTAAAAAATGAGAAATTCAATTTTATCAATTAATATAAAATATTATAACACTAAATTCCATTTTACAAATTATCTAAACTCAAATATGTCATTTAATTCAAAATTCAATTCTACCAATTAATGCAGAATATTCTAATATTAAATTACATTTTCAATAATATCTAAACTCAAATATGTAGACATTAAATACATATCTATAAATTAATGATAAATAATCGCACATTAAATACATATCTTATAAATTAGTCATCTCGAAATAATGTCAAATATTAAAATTTATAAGCGATTAATGAAAATATTTTTGGCTTAAATTATAGTATTTAAAAATGAGAAATTCAATTTTATCAATTAATATAAAATATTATAACACTAAATTCCATTTTACAAATTATCTAAACTCAAATATGTCATTTAATTCAAAATTCAATTCTACCAATTAATGCAGAATATTCTAATATTAAATTACATTTTCAATAATATCTAAACTCAAATATGTAGACATTAAATACATATCTATAAATTAATGATAAATATTACTCATTTAAATACATCCCTTATAAATTAGTTAAATCCATAATAATGTCAAATATTTTGAAATTTATGGCAATAAAAGAAAATATTTTTGGCTTAAATTATAGTATTTAAAAAATAAGAAATTAAATTTTATCAGTTAATATAAAATATTATAACATTAAATTCCATTTTACAAAATATCTAAACTGAAATATGTCATTTAATTCAAAATTCAATTCTACCAATTAATGAAGAATATTATAATATTAAATTAAATTTTGAATAATATCTAAACTCAAATATGTACACATTAAATACATATCTATAATTAGAAGAACACGTTTTTTAGTAAAATATTAAAATATTTTAATTAACGTGTGCCATAAAATATTATGCAATAAATAAAAAATAAATTAAAATAGTATGCAATAAATGGAAAACAAATTATTGTATTTGTCATATAATAAGCATTTGACAAAAAAAAACGTTTGCCATAAAATATTATGCAATAAATGAAAAACAAATTATTGTATTTGCCATATAATAAAAAAAAACATGTTGACAAAAAAAACGTGTACCATAAAATATTATGCAATAAATGAAAAAAAATTAAAATATTATGCAATAAATGAAAAACAAATTATTGTATTTGCCATATAATAAGCATTTCACCAAAAAAAATATATTATGCAATAAATAAAAAACAAATTATTGTATTTGCCATATAAAAAAAACGTGTTCAATAATATCTTATTAATGCAGAATATTATAATATTAAATTACATTTTCAATAATATCTAAACTCAAATATGTAGACATTAAATACATATCTATAAATTAATGATAAATATTCTCACATTAAATACATATCTTATAAATTAGTCATCCCGAATATTGTCAAATATTAAAAATTTATAAGCGATTCTTGAAAATATTTTTGGCTTAAATTATAGTATTTTAAAAGCGAAAATTCAGTTTTATCAATTAATATAAAATATTATAACATTAAATTCCATTTTACAAAATATCTAAACTCAAATATGTCATTTAATTCAAAATTCAATTCTACCAATTAATGCAGAATATTCTAATATTAAATTACATTTTGAATAATATCTAAACTCAAATATATATGCAGATTAAATACATATCTATAATTAGAAGAACACGTTTTTAAATATTTAATACTTTTTTTATTATTAAAATATTAGAATATTTTAATTAACGTGTGCCATAAAATATTATGCAATAAATGAAATAAATTAAAATATTATGCAATAAATGGAAAACAAATTATTGTATTTTCCATATAATAATTCAATTAATAAATTAAAATATTATTATAATAAGCATTTCACCCAAAAAACATGTGCCATAAAACATTATGCAATAAATAAAAGACAAATTATTGTATTTGCCATATAAAAAAAAGCGTGTACAATAATATCTTATTAATGCAGAATATTACAATATTAAATTACATTTTGATAATATCTAAACTCAAATATGTAGGCATTAAATACATATATATAAATTAATGATAAATATTCTCACGTTAAATTTTTGAAATAATTATAAATTTGAATATTTGAAATAATTATAAATTTGAATATTTGAGTGGTGATTTATTTATAAAAATGATTATAAATTTTGAATAATTGATTACTGCTTTAATTGTTGGGATGTTAATGGCATAGTTTTGAAATAAGTTAATTATTGAAATAATTACAATTAACGCTTGAAACATTCGGTTGAAATTTTAAGTAGTAATTAAAATTGACATAATAAGTTAGGATGTGAAAGACATGATTATATGCCTATTATATTACCTTTTGAAAAATAAATAATATCAAATGAAGCCAATTAGTACGAGATATTCTTAGATTATGTCATCCCCTACAAATTATTTTTAAGAACCACAAATTAGCTACCTCATTTAATTTTAAATATTTTTACATTAAATTATATTTTAAGAAATAAATATATTCAA
This sequence comes from Gentiana macrophylla, assembly GCA_026214975.1. NCBI lineage: Eukaryota > Viridiplantae > Streptophyta > Magnoliopsida > Gentianales > Gentianaceae > Gentiana > Gentiana macrophylla. The sequence continues at coordinate 33,501 of JAOBSW010000349.1, read as the reverse complement.
AGTTTCCAATTAATTCAAAATATTCTTACATTAAAGTCATTTCAACTGCAAAATAGTCACTCTATTTAATTCCAAATATTCATACAATCAATTATATTTTCAAGAATAAATTAATTCAAATGTTTGTGGTGTTGTCTGAATGCTTTTAGATTAAATAAATATGTCATTCAATGTGAAATATTCATATATTAATTTACATTTAAAAAAATCAATTTAAAATATGCCAAAGGAAAATAATCCTCTAAAACTATTTTAAATTAATTATAATTAAATGGAATATAAATAAATTCAAATATGTTAAAACAATCATCCAAATTGCAAATTAAAGTACTCTATTGATACAAGAAAATTCATTAATTAAATTATATTTTGAAAAATAACTAAATTCAAATATGTCAATTAATACGATATATTCTTAGATTAGATTAGGAATTAGTCACCTCATTTAATGCTAATGTAGATAAGGTATGTAGGAAGTTTATTTGAATAAGGTGGGGTGTTGGGTAAGGTATGGTATGATGGGGTGGTGGGGAGGGTATGAAATGGTGGTGGGAAAGGTAGGGTATTGTGGGGGTGGTGGGTAGGGTAGGGTGGGATGGTGGTGGGTAGAGTGCAGTGAGGGTGGTGGTGGGTAAGGTAGCGTTGGTAGGGTAATGTAGCTTGGGGTAGTAGGAAAAGTAAGGTAAGATGGTGGGGTGGGTAAGATATGGTAGAGTGAAATTGTGGGTAGAGTGGAGTAGGGTGGGAAGGGTTTGGTATGGTAAGGTGAAGTGGTGGGTAAGGTAGGGTTGGTAGAGTAGGGTATGGTAGAGTAGGGTAGAGTAGAGTATGGTAGGATAGGATGGGGTAGTGGGTAAGGTGATGTGGGGTGGTGGGTAAGATAGGTTAGATTGTAATGGTGGATAGGGTAGGGTAGGGTAGGGTTGGGTGGTGGATAGGGTTGTGGGTAGGTTTGGGTGGTGGATAAGGTTGTGGGTAGGGTCGGGTAGATAGGGTGGGGTGGTGGGTAAGGTTGGGTGGTATGATGGAAAAGGTAGGGTAGAGAAGGGGTGGGTGATACTGGAGTAGGGTAAGGATGGGTTAGGTAGGTAGTATGTCGAGGGTAAGATATGGCGATGTAGGGTAAGGTAGGATAGGATAGGGTGGTGAGTAGGGTATGGTAGCGGTGGGTAGGGGCGGGAAGAGAGGTAGGGTGCAATTGGGTAAGGCGTAGGTTATCCCACCCATTCGCTTTTATCATACCTACCTCATCGTCCCGTGCAATGCACGGGTTATTGACTAGTATATATATATATATATATATATATTTGATGATAGGTAGGGCCATTGGGCCGGGTTATTCATAATTGGGCCAGGCCCAAAGTTAGACGATCAAGACAATGGACCGCAAGTGCTGATCGGAATAGTTAGAGGCGAGACTCCACCGTGAGTGCGAAGTATCTCTGAAACGAGCGATCGGTGCACGCAGTATCTCTGAGCGAGAATAATCACCGGAGTGCGAAAAAGACTAAGTCGGCACCCGCTCAACCGCTTCTAAGCGTGGGGTAGGCCCCGTCCGAATGTCCAGAGATAACGGTGATAACTTCCCACCACGTAAGGAAGAGAATCACGATCTATTGCTACAAAAGGAACACCCTGAACTACGAGGGGGACTTGATTCCAGTTTATTACTAAAATTGGATACGTAGGCAGCTCAGCTCTTTCGAAGAGTTCAGTCCAAAGTTATAGGCAAATCTCATTGTTCTTGCATTATTTTCTTAATTAGAATTACCCATCACCCGATTGTAATATTTCATCATCATCAATATTCATCATGCATGCATGTGCAATAAAATATAACAATTAAGGCAATATTTCTTCTCCTTCACTAACACTTAATTAATAACACTTTGATTCCAAAACGGAGAAGTTGACCCTATCATATTCGCGGTTTTAGCGCTTGTAGTTTGCTGGATTTCGGAGAAGTCTTTGGCTGGAGACTAGGAGATGTCATGGTGAATTATATCGGACAAGAAGATTCATATGATTTGAATATCACGGTGCAACGACAAGCTATTATAACAGGCGAAATCCGGAACAAGCAAAGATAGGTGCGAATAACGAAGCAATCTAATGTAATAACATATAATCAACAAGATTGTTATGACGGATCGATCATAATTGATTGTGATTGTGAGTAAAGATGAACAATTAACAAGTAAACAAACACATTAACAAGAAGAACACATATTTAACGTGGTTTCCGGTAATGTGCCGACTACTCCACGGACAAGCGAGGATTATTTTATTAGCACGAAAGTTACAATTTACAAGCGTCTGAGATGATATTTATAGGCCTTAGGAAGCCAACCACAACCGCCTTAACAGTCAACCCAATAAATGGTAAAAATACCCCGAAGTAACATTCAACAAAGCGGAAAACCTTCCAAAGCGTGTTCCCAGTAATCTTTGAGAACCAACTCAACAAACCAAACTAAGAAGACCAACTCTTGACCTTCCAACCGAACACCGGACTTCAACGGATGCTTCATACACCTGCCAGACCAAGCTAGGTTTCCACACGAGACTCAACTAAGTATCACATTGGTGACCAAATCAACATCATAGTTTAAGTCACCATTACAAATCTCCACATTGACATCAACTTCATGCAAACTCACGGATGCACAACCAAGTGCTATATTTCCTCTTTGTCTTGATTTGAATATCTTAGTAGAACCCCACCTTCTGCGAGTATTCCTGAATCTGATTAACGACTTTGGATATTCAAAAGTCCATTCACAAGCGAAATGTTGGAAATAAAATTTATGTTTTGATGATGATTCATTGTATTTATTTAATTATTTGGTTACACCCCATTGATGAAGTGCTTTGAAACTAGTTGTTATAGTGAAAAGCTAAAAGATGTCTAGGCCCGAATGTTTAGGATTTATTAGAGTCGATAATTGTATAGGTTATATCAGACAAGCACAATAATAGTTAGAGTGTCGTAAAACTGAAAACTTGAAATCATCTAGAAAAGCGGATATTGATCAAAAGCGAAGAGTTCACTCAGGCCAAGTCTTACTCGAGGCTGAAGAAGGTAAGTTCATTGAAGGACACGAGACTCGGTTGACTTATCTAGAAGATGAAGAAGCGAGGACACAGACTTCGATTATTGAAGAATGAAGAAGCTGAGCATTCAAACTCGGTTCACGAAGATTAAAGTCGAGGCTGTAAAAGTTAGAATTCAGGTAAGTCTGTGATGACCTAAACTGACTTTATGGATCTTGTTATACAAGAAGATAATGTGACCTAAGAATCATAAGGACAATGATATCTTAGATGATTTATTATTAGATGTGGTGTACTTTGATTAAGTCTTATAAAATCAGATGAATAGAGTACTAAGTTTTGAAGAAATGTAAAAACTCAGTTAATGCTCTAAGTCGATTAACAAGCGATAAGCGACATACTCGATATAAAAGCGATCAAGATACTCAGTTTAATAGTCAGTCATCCAAATAACTGAACTTACTTTCAAACATTACAAAACAAGGAATTCTATTTGATGAAATCTTGACAAGTCGAGCGGTCATGACATCGACAATATAGCCGTTGATAAGCTATATGGATTTGAGCGTTGATGAGTTCGAAATTCAAACAAGATGAGCGTTGGACCTCACACTTTAAATAGAGGACTTGGCATCCAGGATCAAACACAGAACAACAACACGAATTAACGAGAATACAAGTTTTATTATGCCCAGGTCTTGTTCATCTGAATTGTTATCAATCATTGCGCTAAACAATATCACATCCAGAATTCTTCAAGTGTTCAAGCTACAAAGATTTTATCAAGAATCCAACACTTAGAAGAACCCCAAGCAAGAATCGGTTTATTGATTCTCATTTGAACTTTGATTTTTATCAAAGGTTTAGGCTGAAGAAAAATCCGGTCAAGGATTTGCCAATGACAATTGTTGTTTAGCAGTCGGGTAGACTGTGTTTGTGGTGTAGCTGGAGAAGAGGCAATAAAACCCTCTAAGGACCATTGTTTCAAGCGATTCTGAGCATCAATCCAACCTATTCTATAGTTGTTTAGATGGTGAAGCTAGGGATTTGTCAGGACTATCATTTAGGACTTTTTAAACCGGCTACCTCGAAATTTCTATTGGAATTTTCCTCACCACATCACAGGGAAGAGTGGGTGACGAGTTTACACCACAGAAACCACTATAATTCTTGCCTTACTTACTTTACACATTTTCTTTACTGTTATTTAGTTTACTTAGTATTTGAGACCATTTTTCATACAAGTTTTTCATTAGGCATAAGCCGAACAAAGCGATTGTTACATATACTTACTGATTCTGGCCCGACATTCACGAAATTCAATTTTTGCATACTCGTGACTTTTCTTAGAAACAACAAGATCCTCATTAAGGCTAAAATATATCCGCTGCCGGTTGACTCAGTTTTAGCATAAGTCAGTTTTGACTTATACTCAGCTTTGTCAGCTCAAGTCCACACAAGTTTAAAACTGAACTAATCTGAGTTATAATCTAATTTTTGGTGACAAGTTTATTCACCCCCCTCTAAACTTGTGTCAGCCTTTCCAAGGGACCAACAATTAGTATTGGAGCAGTGTTCTTTAACAGGCTCTTGTTAAAAGCTCACTTGTTCTGATTATACTCTCTAGTTGTTCTCTTAAAAAAGCTCAGTTTTTAGTTCCAGTTCTTGCATAAACTCACTTACACTATGGATAACAATCAGTATACCAGACAGATGCTTATGTGCAACATGGACCACTTTGATGAATATAGACGTCGTTTGAAGGATTTTTAGCTTCTACTCATGATGAGATGATGGGCGTAATTCTTGATGACCTATTCAAATCACTCACATGCAAAGCGTTAATGGTGATCAAGTTAGAGTCCCCAAGTCCAAAAGCGATTGGAATAGTGATGATCGTAAAGGAACAATCTGAACAATGTTGCCATGAATATCATCCTCAAAACTCTCGTGACAACATGTATTTGAAAGTCAATGAAGCACTACTCCAAAAGAAATGTGGGAGAAACTTCAAGCTGGTTTGTGAAGGAACGATTCCATCAAAGAAAACAAAATCTCGGTTGCCAAGCGAAGTTTGAGAATTTCAAGATGAAATCGGTGAAAACATCAATCGAGATGGAAACAATATTCATCGCTATAATAGATGAACTATCACTACTCAAGATTGAGTATACCAAGAAAGAAATCAACACTAGAATCTTGAAGGCTTTACCTATGTCTTTGGAAGATGAAGGTCGTAGCAATGGAAGAGTCAAGAAGACTTGATATAAAAGATTCCTTTAAAATCTTCTCGATTTGAAAGCTTATGAATTCATGAATATTTCACAAGTACAACAACAATAATCAAAGCTTTGGAGGAACCCAAAACAATAGCTCTTGCAATTTGCATCAAATGACAATCAAGAAACTTCCTCTAGCAATCTTCAGCAATTAGATGAAATGGAAGAACAGATGGCACTCATGATGAACATAATTAGAAGAATGAAGAGTGGACATCCAGTCACTCAGAAGTACATCAAAAAGACTCCTGAGAAAAGAAAAGATGATGAATATCTTTGCTTTAACTGCAAAAAGCCTGGACATTACAAAGTGAATGTCAAGAGTGGTAGTAAGAAGACTCGACAACGAAGAACCGGTGAAGACCTCTCTTAGTGGAGATGAGTCGGACTATAAACACAGCAGAAAGACTCTCGGATGATCTGACTCTAATGTCTCACATGGAAGATCCAAATGAAGTATGTGAATCCAACTCTATGTATAGCTCTGCACAGATTTCCATGCAAAATGCTTGTTCTTCAACTGCTGACTCCAATCCAAGAAATCAAGAATTAGAAGAAACTCTTGATGAATTGATGAATCAGCTGGTAACCATACAAGCTGGTTATGAATCAATTAAAGCTAAAAAGGAAGCTCTATGTCTAGAAGTTGAAAGATTGAAAGCTGAATTGAACACATTAAAACTGACTCGAATTGACAAAAAAAGAATCAATATCAGGCTACTACATCAGCAGCATCAACTGAATCTTTTGCTCAATCAAGTTCAGATACTAGATTCAAATCTGGAAAGCTATATGGAGACAGAACCGGCCTAGGATTTGATACACAACAAACTTGAAGGAAGGAACAAGCGAAGAAATTGAACCTAATGTCAAAAGCGGTGTTGGTTCGTGGTGAGCAATTTCCTCAAACTAAAAGTATCTTGAACTAGTAAAACCAGTTCCACGTGAATCAACTCGATCTCGGCATCGATTTTCTAAGAAGTCAGTTATGTTCAATAACAAAAGCAAATCTAAAGGTAAATCAGTTGCACATCAAGGAAACATGAATAGTAGATCAAGTGCCAGTTCTACAAAAGCTGATCATGTCAAGAACCAGAAAAACTTCAATCTGAGTAAATCCAAGAATGTAAATCATTCAAGGATTCACCTGATCGAGGAAAAGAGATAGTTTCCACCGATGATGATGGAATTTATCTAAACCTATTATTAAAACTAACAAAAACAATCTCTCAAGCCGAAAAACTTATCATAAGTTTTGGTCCAAGATTCACAAAGGACTTATCCTAGTCCTCGTGAAGCCTCAAATACCGAAGTCGGCCTGGACCTCGATCTGAGACGAGAATGATGGTTATTATTCGATGTTCAATAATAAAAGCAACATGGAAACTGTTTTACCAAAAGACTTGAGTGATCATATAAATAAGGTACAATCCAAAAATAGATACTTTGGAAGTGTGGCTTACATATATGAAAACAAGTGCAAAAATTTCGAGAGAGCGACTTTATGGAAATATCCCCGATTTATCTTGACAAGCGACCCTTATGGACCCAAGCGAGTTGGGTACCTAAACATTTTAATTTGTCTTGCGGGATATTTGGTATTTTGACGGTGGGTGCTCAAGGCACATGACAAAACAGGGTATCTAACTAATTTTGTAGCCACGGATGGATCTAAAGTCAATTTTGGAAGTAAAGGCAGGACCAATATTTATAAAGGTTATAGAACCTTGATCGAAAATGGACTTACAATCAACAATGTATCATTTGTGGATGGACTGCACTACAATCTCCTCAGCACTAGTCAATTTTGTGACATGGGATACAAAGTCACATTTAATAAGGAGTTTTGCATTGTTTTAAACCGTCGACTTATCAAGTAGTTCTTCTTGGTAGAAGAAGAGAATATGTATGTTGTATATTGGTCTACCGCATTTTCAGAGACTTGTTTGCTTGTGCATACCAAATCAGAAGTTAGCTGGCTATGGCACAAGAAACTCAGTCACCTCAACTTTGATGACATCAACACACTGGTCAAAAAGCAATTAGTAATTGGGTTACATGATATTTCTTACAAGAAGGGCGACTTATGTGATGCTTGCCAAAAGGAAAGCAAGTGAAGGGCAATTTCAAGTCAAAATCTCGGCACTCAACTTCAAAAAGTCCTAGAACTTCTACACATGGACCTATTTGGACCGATCATACCAATCGAGTGTTAGTGGAAATAAGTACACATTGGTAGTAGTGGATGATTACTCAAGATATACATGGGTAATTTTCTTGTCAAAGAAAAGTGAAACCAAGCAACAACACACATAACTTCTCAAAAGACTCCAGAACCAGAAAAGTGTAACAGTTGTTAAGATAAGATCAGATAAAGGAACTGAATTTCTCAACAATATAATCATTGAATATTTTGGAGAGAATGGAGTGCTACATCAGCTTGCAGCTACAGCAACACCTCAGCAGAATGGAGTAGCTAAAAGGAGGAATTGAACTCTTAAAGAAGTTGGAAGGACCATGATATGTGAATCAAAATTACCAGAAAGGTATTGGGTAGAAGCAGTCAACACAACTTGCTACACACAGAATAGAGCACTCATGAACAAAAGACATGAAAAGATTCCATATGAGATTTGGAATGGAAGAAAGCCAAATGTTTCATACTATCATGCCTTTTTTTGTAAGCAAATGTTTCATTCACAATAATGGAAAGGATCAACTTAAAGGCTTTTAGCCCAAAGCTGACGAAGGAATATTTTTAGGATACTCAAGTGTCAGCAAAGCATTTAGAGTACTGAACAAATGGACACTCAAGCATGAAGAATCATTACACGTATTTTTTTATGAACCAAACTTTCCTGGCGAAATAACAGAAGATAAACAAGAACACATTTCTCGATCTCGATTACGATATTATTAAAAATTTTTTTTTGTCGACCTTGGAAGATTAAGAATTTCAGAATTCTCAGATCAGGATCAATCTCAGTTTCCAACATCTGAACAACCTACAGTTGAACAACATGAAAGCGGACCAGATTCAAGATATTCAAGCCCAAGGGAATCAAGAAGAAATTCATGAAGAACCCGAGTTCAAAAGAATGCAAACCCTCTTATGCAACCTCACAGTACATCAATGGATGAAAGATCACCACGAAGATCGAGGTGGTGGTGATTTTCAACAAGGATTTCACACAAGAAATCAGCTTGATACTATGATTGCATGCTTTTTATCTCAATATGAACCTAAAGAGATGGAAAAAGCACTGAAAGATCCAGATTGGATACTAGCCATGCAAGAAGAACTCAATGAATTCGAAAGAAATCAAGTTTATTAGTGGATAAACTAGATCATGTCAACATAATCAGCACCAAATGGGTATTCAGAAATAAGCTTGATGAAGATGAAAATATTGTCAGAAATAAAGCTAGGCTTGTAGCCAAAGGTTACTCCTGGCGAGAAGGAATAGACTTCGATGAAACATATGCTCCATTTGCAAGGTTAGAGGGAATCAGACTCTTTTTTGCCTTTCCAGCCCATAAGAAGTTCAAAGTGTATCAAATGGATGTAAAAAGTGCATTTTTGAGTGGGATACTTGAAGAAGAAGTCTATGTCTGACAACCCCAGTTTTGAAATTAAAGACCAAGCGATAAAGTTTTAAAGCGAGAAAAGCTCTTGTTGGACTTATTTTAACTTTTAATGATGAGTGCAGGTAGGTTTTGTTATAGAGCAAAAGCAAAAGATGTCTAGATCAAATGTATAGGTTTATTAGAGTTTGATCTTTGTATAAGTTTGATCAAACAAGCATTGTAATTAGATCAGCTGACTTTATCAGCAGACCTCTCTGAGTCGATTATTGAAGGCTAAGGGGATCAAACATAGTAATTAAGGTCAAGGATATGGAATCGGAATTTAGGGAAATGCAGTGATGACTAAATTGATTACATATACCTTGTGTACAAGATCTAAGTTCCATAGGTTAAGTGGTAATTGGAACTTAGTTATGATTAAAATGGTGTACTCTAACTTCACACTAAAAAGTTAGATGAAAAGAAGTTAGATGAAAAGAAGTTAGCTGAATTGTTTTGCAAACACAGCAGATTTAAGACAGCTAACTGATATGTACATCAGCAGACCAATATACAAAGGTATCTGCCGAATGTAAATCTTGATTTAATCAAAGGTTACATTGGAATATTACAAGGATAATGATGGATTACAAGCCTTGATATTGTCAACAAATTAATGGCCAAGATTAAAGAACGTTGGAAAAATACGAGGATTAACCAATGGACACAAGTCAAAGGTGGGCCAGGACTAGAGCTGTCAAAAAAGTAAGCGGCGATGTCGATTACTATGTCTGAGGGCGAAGGAAAGTCAGAATGGGGACAAAACTGAAACAACTATGTTTGAAATTCAAACATAAGTCAAATGATTCTCACCTATAAATGAAGGACTCCTGATTCAGATACAAGTGATGAAAAATAACAATCTATTCTAAGCTATCAAGTTTTTATCAAGAAACTCACCCTGCTGACTTACAGAATTTAAAGCTACTGATCCAGTAATTTCTTCAAGTGTAACCTGCTATCAAGTTACATCAAGTATACACACTTGAAGACCTCAAGCTCTTGATCATTTCATCTGATCAAGATCTTATTTGTTGAATCATTTACTTGATTCAAACCTTCTTTTACAAGAAACCTGCTGAAGACAGAGAAGCACTTAAGTGTCAAGAACTGTTGTTTGTGGTGGAGCTGGTGAAGAGGCAGTCCTACCCTTCAAGGACCAGTGGAATACTTTGAAGCGACAATCTTACACTGTTTGAAACATTCAGTTTGTGAAGCCATAGTTATTGGTGAATGATGACAACAGGGAATTTTATGGCGCAACCTCAAAGATCTCTAGTGAATTTCCTCCAACATCACGGGGAGAAGAGTGGGTGACGAGGATTACACCACCTAGAACCACTATAAAACTTGCTTACTTACTTTACGCATTTAATTTACGCATTTTGTTTCTGTCACATCAACCTCTTTGAAACTAGCAATTTGAACTACACACACTTACATTACGAGTATCTAATACTTAGTATCATCTATCTGAACAATAAGTAATAAGGCTTAATTTGAATATTTTCATTGCAATAAATTCGATAATAACTCTTGTCGATGACTCTTGGCGATCGACATACTCTCGACCTTCTTTGAGTTTGTTAACTCCAAAAGTTTTAAGTGTTAAGTTTATTCACCCTCCTACAAACTTAACCAAAGCCTTTTCAAGGGACCAACAATTGGTATCCGGCGGTGCTTACATTATGAAGTAATCCTACTTGTTGTGCTTGTGAAAATACTTTGAAAACTTTTTCAAGTTTATGATTTTCAAAGCTTTGCATCATGGATAACAATCAGTATGCTAGAACAATGTTGATGTGTTCCTTAGATCGTTTTGATGAATATAAACGTCGTATGCAGGCTTATCGAGCTGCAACACATGATGAGATGATGGATGTCTTGGTGATTGACCCTTTGGAGATCACTAAGTCGATGCTTGTGGATAGTCAAACTCGGTATGTTCCAAAACCAAAAGAGAGTGCAATCTTTGAAGATAGAAAAAGAGCAAACCTCAACAATATTGCTATTGATATCATATCTGAGAACCGTGGATAGCAATATGTACATGAAAGTGAAGGATTGCAAGACTGCAAAGGAACTTTGGGCTAATCTGTGAAGGCACTGATGCTATCAAGAAAAACAAGATCAGTGTAGCCAAAAAGAAGTTTCAAGATTTAAAAATGAAACCAAATGAAACTATTGAACAAATGAAGTCAAGATTCAATGCTATCATGTATGAACTCACCTACTTGAATATAGTATACTCAAAGAGGAAATCAATACAAAAGTCTTAGAAGCCCCTACACCGCAAAAGAAGTTTGGGAAATGAAGGTTCTTGCCATAGAAGAAATGAGAAGACTACATGAAGAGGATACCTTCAAGTAATTTTTAGATCTCAAGGCTTATGAATTCGGTAAGAAACTTACCCCTGAGACTGAAAAAGAAGAACCAAAGACTACTGCATTGGCTGCAACACATCAAGAAGAATCATCGAGGCTCAAGATGATATCTTGGATGAGATGCAAGAGAAATTGCCCTCTTGAGCAAGAAAATCGGAATGATGAAAAGCGGAAGGGGTTCTCCAAGGAATTTCTAGCGAAATCAATTGAAAGAAGAAGGAAAAATCCAAGAAAGATAATGATTACTTGCATTTTCATTGCAAGAAACCAGGACACTTCAAACATGGTATCACGATCTAAAATAGAAAAAGGAACCTGATTTTCTGTGCTTCAACAGCAATAAACCTGGACATTTCAGACCTGACTGTCCATACCTACTGAAGAACAAGAATCCACAAAGAAGACTTGGCAAAAAAGCAATGGTTGCTGATGATAAATCAGGCTATGAAGTTGAATCAGAAAAGGGAAATGAATCGATGATACTGCACTTGTTGCTGATATGGAAGATTATGCTTTAATGGAAAATATGGAAGAAGCAGAGGAGGTGTACAATTACGTATCCATAGACACTCCTATTGAAAAGAGATTGTGAATCAACTTGTGGTTCAAATCCTAAAAATTCGACCATGAAGAAACTTTGGATGCCATCCTTAATCAAGCGAGGAAAATACAATCTTGTTATGAGATTGTGAAGGTTGAAAAAAGCTCTTAAAGCGAAGTTGAAAGGTTAAAAGCTGAATTAAGAACTCTGAAAGGTAAGGAAAAATATTTGAGCAAATTCGGCATAAGCTCTTTGTACATTGATGGCTTGCTTGAATCTGTTGAACAATCTAGTTCCCTTCTTGCATTCTAATCTAGAAAGCCTTATAGTGATAGAGCAGGCCTTGGATTTGGAACTTAGCAATCTACTAAGAATGGATCTACTAAGGTTCTTGAACCTAGTACGAGGTGGTCCTAAGTTTGTACCTACGTAATATCAAACTCCCAAAAGGTTCTTGAGGCGATAAAGCCTTACGAGAAGTCTTCAAAGAAGCAAAATTAGAAGTCAAAAGGTCAACAACACCTAAGAAAAAGGAGTAAATCCAAAAGTAGAATTCTTTGGACCTTACAGACCTCTTGATAGCGGACTTCTTTGCTAAGTCTATTTGGACCACAAAGGGTAAAAATCAGAAATATTCCAAGGATAAGAATCTAAACCTAAAAATGTTAATCATTCTAGGGATACTTATCTCGGGAGAAAAGCGATTGTTCCTACTGTGATGATTGGAATATTCACGCTTTCTGACTAGAAACAATAGACATAACCATAATGCTGAGGTAAAACCTCGGCAATGGAATCGTGAAGGACTCGGCATAGGACTTATTCAAGACCTCGGCGAGACCTTAGCGAGACTCATAATATTAGTACTGCTCTAATAGGCAACAAACCTATGGTTATGCTAGTGCTTAACAATAGAAATCACTTCAAACAACATTATGTACCAAAAGGCCAGAAAGCATATGTGAATCCTACACAACCAAATGTTAGATCTTATGGAAGTGTGGAATACACATATGAACAAAAGTATAACACTTTTCAAAGAAGACCTTATGGAAATATGCCAAGGGTCATGCTTACCACTGACCACTATAGACCCAAACAATTTTGGGTACCTAAAATGCATTAACTTTGTTTTGTAGAGTGTGCAGTACTTTGTGAAGTGGATGTTCCAGGACATATGACAAAGAATAAGCACTGTTTAACAAATTATGTGGCAAAGGATGGTTCTAGAGTCAACTTTGGCAACAAAAACACACCAGGATACATAAGAGGATATGGCACATTGGTGAGGAATGGATTAACTATCAGGAATGTTGCATTTGTGGAAGGATTTGGACTACAACCTCTTGAGCCTTTGGACAGTTACGTGACATGGGTTACATGGTCACTTTTGACAAAGGCTCTTGTGTTGTCATTAGTGAAAGAGGTGTGAACAAGTTGTGTTGGTGGAAGAAGACAACAAAACATGTATGTTGTGGATTGGTCTCTATTTGTTCGAGAAACACTGCTGATTGTGCAAACTAAGTTAGAACTGAATTGGTTGTGGCATAAGAAGTTGAATCATCTTAACTTTGATGATATCAATCAGTTGGTGAAAAAAATTGGTGATTGGTTTGCCTGAGATGACATTAAAAAAGGATGTCAGCAATGTAAACAAACCAAGGCAAGCTTCAAGTCAAAGATTAAACAATCAACAAAAATAATTTTGGTGCTGATGCACATGGATTTATTTGGACCTGTAACACCAACAAGTGTGACAGGAAAGAAGTACACTCTGGTAGTTGTGGATGATTATTCAAGATACACTTGGGTAGTATTCATGAACAAGAAAAGTGAAACACTTCAAAAGATGCAGAACTTTTGAAGATCTTTGCAAAATGAGAAAAGTTTGTGATGGTGAAGATCGGATCAGACAAAGTCTTGAATTTCTCAATAAAGTCATAAGAGAATATTGTGAGCAAAATGGTGTCTTTGCATCAACTAGCATTTCTTTGGTACACCTCGACAAAATAGGGTTCTTTGAGAGAAGAAATAGAACTTTGAAAAAGGCTGGAAGGACTATGATTTGTGAAGCATTATTACTGAAAGATATTGAAATTTGAAAATCAATCTGACATGCTACACACAAAATAGGACCTCAGTGAACAAGAAGCTGCAAAAGACACCTTATGAGATTTGGAATGGAAGGAAACCAAATATATCTTATTTCCATCCATTTGGAAGCAAGTGTTTTATTTTGAATCATAAGGAGCAATTGAAGACATTCCAACCAAAATCAGGATGAAGGAATCTTTTTGGGATATTCTTACATCGACAAGGCATTGAGTCTTGAACAAAGACAATGAAACATGAAGAATCAATACATGTTGTATTTGATGAGCCAAAGTTCACTAGGATGGAAGGTGATGTTCGAACCTTTAAAAATCCTCGTATCAGCGATCCGAAATATATTGATGTTTGGAAATGATAAATGACTTTAAAGTTTACGACATTGACCTGTTTGAAGAACACTGCTTTGGTAACACTCTTGATGGAACAACTGAAGTAGTTCAAGGATCTGTTGAACCCTCTACTGAAGCAATAGTAGACCCTACTGAAGATGAAGCTCACAGTAAATCAAAATAATCATGATTTACAATGGTTAAGGGATCACCTGTTTGAAGCGAGTGATTGGCAATATCTGACAAGGTGTAAGAACTAGAAGACAATTGGAAGCTATGTTTACTTGTTTTCTTTCTCAAATGGATTCTAAAGTTGTTGAAGAAGCAATATCGATCAGTTGGATAATTTCTATGCAAGAAGAGTTGAATGAGTTTGAAAGAATTCAAGTTTGGACACTAGTGGAAAGGCCTACTCATGCAAATATAATTGGAACAAAATGGGTATACAGAAACATATTGGATGAATCTGGTACCATTGTAAGAATAAGGCCAAACTAGTAGCAAAGGCTATTCTCAAGTTGAAGGAATAGATTTTGATGAGACATATGCCCAGTTGCAAGAATGGAAGCCATAAGATTATATTTGGCATATGCTTCTTACAAAAATTCAAAGTATACGGATGGATGTCAAGAGTGCATTTACGAATGGCATTCTAGAAGAAGAGGTTTATGTTCGGCAACCTCTTAGTTTTGAAGTTAAAGATCAAGATGATAAAGTGTATAGACTTAACAAGGCACTTTATGGTTTGAAACAAGCACCAAGAGCATGGTATGAAACCTATCTCAATTCTTGGTGGACAATGGTTTTACCAAAGGTACCATTGACAAAACTCTTTCGAGAATCAATGAAGGGGCGACACCTATTTGGTACAAATTTATGTTGATGACATAATTTTTGGTTACGAAAATGAATTGCTATGTGAAAATTTTGCTAATTTCATGAAAAGCAAGTTCCAAATGAGTATGATGGGAGAAATTAACTACTTCTTGGGATTACAAGTCAAAATTATTAAGATGGAATCTTCGTTCATAAACTAAATATACCAAGGAGTTCTTGAAGAAGTTTGGCATGGAAAATAGCACCAAGGTATCAACTCCTATAATCACTAACATCAAATTGGATGAAGATAAAGAAGGAAAGATGTTGATCGGACTTTATATAGAAGGATGATGGCGATCTGTTGTACCTCATTGCCAGTGAGACTGATATATCCTTTCTTATAGGTATTTGTGCAAGATTTCAATCAAAGCCTAAGGAAAGTCATTTAGGCTGCGATTAAAAGAATCCTCAAGTATCTACTTGAGAGACTTTGGGAGTAGGGATATGGTATTCAAAATATGGAAGCTTCAAAGTCATATCCTACTCAGATTCTTATTATCTTTGGATGCAAGATTGATAGAAAAAGCACCATAGGAACACAATCGGTTGATGGGAAATAGGTGGTTTCTGGTTGATAAAAACAAAATTCAATTTCAACTTCCACTGCTAAAATTTGAATACATTCTTCTTTGGAAGTTCTTTGTACTAAATACTATGGTTAAGACAACGATTAAGGGATTATGGAATTGAGGAAAGAGAATTCCTATAATGTGTGAAAACACAAGTGCAATAGCAATCATAGAAAATCCAGTTTTGCACTCATGAACCAAGCATATTGATGTGAGATATCATTTTATAAGAGATCATGTTGAAAAGAAAGATGTGGTGGTTCTCTACATCCCTACTGAAGATCAACTTGCTGATATATTTGCCAAACCATTGGATAGTGAAAGATTTTCTATGTTAAGAACTGAACTTGGCATCATAAAAGTTAAATAATTTATCTTTAATCGGCGATTATCTTGGAATTCACCAAGAGGATTAGTCTTTGCTATGTTGGGTGAGCTCACTTAGCAGATTAATCATTGGTATCAACAATTCCATGTACTTAAATAGTTTGGACAATTGAGCAAATGAAGTTGCCAAGGGATTGCTCTTTGTCTGTTGGGTGAGCTCACTTGCCGGATCGATCATTGGTATTAAACTTGACTTTGTATTATCAATTGGACAAAACTAATCTTGTTGAAGATCAGCAGTGTTACCTTATCAGCAGGCTGCTGAGCATTTGTGTCAGCAGGCTGCTGAGCATTTGTGTCGGCGAGAGTTCTTGACCCCAAATCTTGAACAAGTGTCTTGAGTTACACGTTACAAGGCGATCAAACTTAGCGAAAGTCAACGATGGTGGATATTATTCTTATCTTTATAAGCTGCGCTTACAAATATCCATGATTACAACTTTATGGGATCAATTAGTGGGACACGTGGCAACATCACATTTACTCAACTTTAATCATGGTTAATGTTACACTCGTGTATAGTACTTGATTGTCGATTTCTACCCTTTCTTTCTTTCTCTTTATATCTGAGACCTACACCTTGAAGCTACATGCAATTCTCAGTTGATTTTCTCTGAAGATATCTGATGTAAACCACAGATTTGAAAGCTTTCTCTTCATCTTTCTTAAAATTACAAGGCGGATAAATGTGATATTCACTTTGGAGCAGGCCAAAGTGTCAAAGGGTTCGTTGTTGATGCTAACAAAGTGAGCTAGCTATCAATATTGGTCGAAGAATCGAAGGGTTGAAGGATTAGAGGTGTTCTTAATCTCATTGGAAAGCATCTCTTATCTGAATGTTACAAATTTCTAGAAATATAGTGATTAGAGATGATAGAGAAGCATTTACTACCCTTTATAAATGGCTAGGAGATTGAGATTTCTTCAAACTTGCTTTGAGGAAGTGTTTGGATTTGGACACAGTAATGGTGCCCCCACCAATCCACGATCTATGGAATTTGTCAAGATCGTAGTTTGTTGATACAATAAAGACCAATGATTCCATTAAATCAACAACGAGCATCAATGTGAAGCACATCAAAATGGAGTATAATCTGTTTGAGAAAGATTATTGCCAAAAACATTTTGGGATTAGGTGAAAGCCTTGATACATTATGCGGACCCAGATTGATCTGCGATAATCATATGCAAGAGTATGAAGTTTGATTGGGCGGGATTCTTTGTCCAATAGATGAAGAAGGTGATTCTGAGAGGGGACGAGAGGGGACCAAGAAGTCCAAGACAACGCCTTTGGGTTTGATGGTGCGAGCCTGTTTGAGCGATTTGAAGATTCTTGATGTGGCACACGAAAAATCAATAAGTCCGACTACAAAGGAAATCAATTATCTAAATCCCTGGTTTGGATGATGATGAGGATTTGGACCTTTGAAAGGATTTGAAAGTGACGGTGATAGAGATGATGATCTGGTTGTTCCACGGATTTTATCAATGAAAACAACAAGTAATAAAATTTATAAATCCGGTATTCCCCAAGTGTAGGGATCGTAGTATAGCGATTAATACCGGAGTCGATCCGCAGGGGAATCGGGTATCTAGTTCATTAATTTTCCTAAGATTGATACTATTATTACTAAAACCTAAAATAACAAAGCGAAAAGATAAAGCCAGGCGAGAGGATTTTCGGTCCAAAGCCGAGGAAAGATCGTTGCAAAAAACATAAATAAATAAAGCTACAACTAAGAAAAGCGATAAAACAAGCGAATCATGATAATAGTGAAGCAAATCAACATCGAACAAACCATGATCCACCGTCCATGACCCTTATTCTCCTCTACGGATTATCTCATGATGATTTAATCAAAGATGTGATTCACCTCTCAAAAGTATGAATTCCTACTCTAAGTAGATAATTAGCCTATCAATCTTTTATCTCTCGATCTTAAGATTAACGTTTTCAAACCAAGGTGCAAGATTTATTAGATCTAACAATCTAGATATTCTAACCTATCAACTCTAAGTATTTTTAGGTCAAAAGATCTATTCTTTCTATGGTGATCTAGCGTTTACACCGACTCTCGTCATACGGTAAACATCAATAACAACAATCTCTCGATATCGTTGCATAAACAAGTAATCAAAGGAAAGAAACAAGCTTTAATTAAAGACTCACAAAATCATCCAAAGAAAGAATAAAAATCTTTGTTGGAAAATCTCCCATGGCTGCTCCAAGTTCACGGCTTGAGGGCGACACCATGGAGTCGAACAAACGAAGAAAAACAAAAACAAAAACCTAACTAATCCATGACCCACCTCCCCAAAGAAAGCTGGGGCCGCCTAGGAGTTTTCTCAATGATTGTGTATCAATAGGTCTCAATAATGTATGTTTAGGAGTTGAAATCTGGCATTTGGTATTTATAGAAAAGTAAAGCGGTACATCTTGAAGTCGGTGCTAGGCGCCCGTCCGCTCCTTACGGGCGCTTGATCCGAGTGCCTTCTGGACTTACTTGAGCGCTTTCGTCCACTCGGCGTCAAACTCTACGAATCAACTTTTTCTCTGGGCGCTGATCCACTTGCTGGGCCTTGATCCACCACAGGCAGGACACGGGCGCTCGTCAATGTGATCAAATTCGAAATCTTCAATTTTATCTCTTTTCTTCTAGCCAATTCCATCATTATCTCTTTCTCATCAATTAAATCCGACTTGATCATCTTTTAATCCTCTTTTTGGTGAAATTGTGTATCTACAATACATCAAACACATTGCAAAATGTAGTATCTTCCAAATCAATATAAAACCATCAATTTTACACATAAATCATACAATTTTACAACTAACCCATTAAAAACATCACTTGCTCAATATTTCAATATAAAGCTCGATTTCTATGAAAAACATCCACATATGAAATTGATATAAAATATATTCTCATAAAGCGTATAAAATCACCACTTAACACGGTGGTGGCGGGTTAAACAAGTTGCACAACTCTTTGCACCCAAGAAGGATGTTGAAGCGAAAAGGCTGCTGATACAAGGAAGATTCTTGAGTTGTTAAAGCCTAAGAAGACAAGGTAGAAAACAGTAGACCTACTACATCTCTTGAGTTCGATTGTTGTTGAGGCTGCTTGAGCTCTTGGAGTTACAAGAAGAAGCTAGGTGAAGTTTTGAGAGAAGCGATTAAAGGAAGATTCAAGAAAAGAAAAGGCTGCTAAGGATCTTGAACTGATCAACTTTGCAAAGAGAGTGAAGGAGGTTGTAACAAAGAGAAGGCATGGAAAAGGAAAGGATTTAAGGGTTTTGGAGGCCCAAGCAGAAAGGTGAAGGTGTTGTTGAGGAAGCACTGTACAAGTTGATGAGCCTCTTTGAGGCTAGAGAGGTTGTTGTTGAACAACAAACTATTCCCGACCACTGCTTTGTGGATGCTACAACTCGGGGGAACAACACCTTCTGCTGCGAGACCTCTTGATACACATACAAGTCGAGGGGAACCTGGTGTGGAACATTTGGAGGTAGTGATGACACTCTAAATGGTACCAATAATTATACCATTATGCACAATTTTTGCTTACGCTTGCATTGTCTAAACTAAATACAAAAGTGACTTGATACTTCATCCATTTCATGTGGGATCGACCATACATGCCGTATTAGTACAACCGACCGGTGGCGACAAGGTATCGGGTTGGTGAAGATTGATTCAACGTAATTTGGCCATCACCGTCCCCTATGTTTCTTCTCAAAAGCGAAGAGATGACAAAAATATTATCATGAAGACACCACCCGGTTGAAATGTCGAGCGTGAGGCGACTAGCCAGATTCAAGCATTTCCTCAGAATTTTATTGTTATTCTTAGAAGAAGAGGCGACAAAGTATTAAGTTCGAATTTCCATGACATAATGTTGGCTTGTAATTGCGGCTGAAAATGACTCTTTTTATTCACAAGCGAAATTGCCGTTTAGAGTACAATAAGCGTCGTGATGAGACTCGAACCAGGAACCGAAAAGTTCTATGACTTCCGTTTAACTACTTGAGCAAAGCTTAATTGGCGATTGAACTTGACTCATTTAGTGTAGTATGTCCTGTGGCGGAGTGACCCAAGTGCGGAAAATTTGATTATGTATATGCCATCTTGCAAGATTGACCGGATCCTAGTGTAGAATATATTGCAGCGGAGCGACAAAGTGCCAGCGAATTTGATTATACGCCTTCTTGTGGTGGTGACCTATATATACCCATAAATCATGCATATGCAGTAAAAAGTAACGAGGCAAATATTTCTTCTCCTTCACTTACACTTAATTGATAACACACTTTGATTCATTCCAAAAATGGTGAAGCTGACCCCTATCATATTTGTGGTTTTGGGCTTGTAGTTTACAGGCTTTCGAGAAGTCTCTGGCGGGAGATGTGGTGAATATCGAGAAGAAGATTCAAATGATTAGCACTTCATCACTGGTGAAAAAATTAGCCATGATGATCCAACGACAGCAACGATTGAAGACAATACTGTCAAGGAATTAACTAGAAGGAAGAACATTTTCAGCAACATAAATCGCAAAGTAGTGCAGGACGAGGATTATTCATGTTGTGATGAATGTGATGACTGTAACAAAAATCAATGCACTTTTCCAATAATTTGTTTCAAATGTGATCAGGCTTGCGAATGCTGCGGTTATTAATTCTGAATTGAATCAAAAAACATGCTAAGCCTGGAAACTGAGGTAACTCGGTTGACCTTTTAATATGTGTTTCATAGAATAAACATCATGGTTGTCATGATGTGCCGATCAGGGTGCTATGTAACGTGTCTGTGTACTCGACCTCCAAATCTCTGAGTACACGGGTTCTTCTTCTTCTTTTTTTCTCTTTTTATTTCTGGTGTATTTGTTTTTTGTTCTTTTTTTTTTTCTTTGTGAGATCGATCTCGGTTTGTCGTCACTCTTATGAATTGAAGAATGTTGGGTGCTCATGATTTGTTGATAAGGGGTTGGATCATAACGTCTATGTGCACTCAAGCACCAAATCCCGGTTTGTCACTCTTGTTGAAGAAAGTTGGAGTTTTTTCTATATTATTACATTTTAGAGGCCACTCGACTTACCGGGAGAGGTGCAAAGCCACTCAGGCGCATTTGAGAGGCCGGATAGACCTGTGGATATATCTATGGTTTTCTTAAATGAGTATTGATAAAGTGTAATCTTGGCCTTGGCCCGTTTCGGATACCGATTTTTATCGGAAAAAAAACATCGACACGTATAACATTAAATTCATCTAATATTATCGTAAACCTTACGTCATCGTATCAAAAGTAAAAACAACGCGGAAACTAAAAAGTCTCGGCTAGAATATTCCAAGATGTAAACGAGTTACAATATGTTGCCAAACTAAAGATAGAAAAGAATCATTACAACAACGAAACATATCATACAAGATCTGAAATGTCTTACAACAATAGAAACTTATCTTACAAGAAAAACTTAAAATTACAACAAGTCTTAACAGGAAAGTAGGGTACAAAGTTTCCAAGTACAACAAAATAATAAAGAAACATATTATAAAAGATCTCCAAGAATAGCCGATGCTCACTCAACATCATCATAATCTGCATCAACTTTGCAAGTCTACTTTGGGAAGGAATCATACAAACATTCAAAGGGGTAAATACATTGAGTACTTAGCAAGAGGTAAAAGCTATTGAACATTTACTTTTATAATGCTAGGAAAGTAAACACATTATTATAAAGGTTATCTTTATATAATTGACACAACGTCTAAGTATCACTCCGTATCGAAATACGTTGTGAGATTCCTATTTGTTTGGATTAGCTTCTTTGTCATATCAGGAATTCAAGGGAATCACGCTTGGTCTAGGAGCACCAAGCACTCATCAATGTGCAACCCTCTAGCGGTCCCGGGCTACTCCTTTTAGTGTGTGTGTTCGGTGGAGTTTATGCTGCTTTGGTGACCATCAATGTGATCGGCAAGGTTGTCCACTTTGGCAAACCACACAACATAGTGTGATATTATGCGTGCCTCACCAAGAATTACAATATATTTAGTCTTTTAAATAGGCAAGTATATATGTTATTAATCATTAACTAGCCATCTAAGTGATTTCAGGAAAAGGTTCACTTAACAACTCTATTCCCTCATATTAGATATCTAGACTCTAACCAAGCCTAACACGAGACACGGACATTGATGAATACTAACTCATCAAGTCACATGGACAATTCTAAGCTTAGCGGTCCGTGCTTCATCTTTTTGAGAATTAGGCATTGCGAGAACTAAGCATAGCGAAACTTGTTAAGGAATTTTCACGTTCTTTTGTTTTTTATATCATATTAGGATAATTAGGTACAAATCCTAACTTCTAAACTTCGAGAAATATGCAAAAACATGTAAAACATCATTTAGACCATAGGCTGCACGCCCGTAACTACGGCAACATTCATTGAGCTCCAAGCATTCATAGGCCCGTGCCCGAGAAAGGCATGAGCACGCAGCGCCCGTCGATCGAGGAAGCCATCATGCGTAATTTTTTCTTGATTCGATTTCGGGGATTTCTAAACAAATTTCTAGGCTTTGCACCTAAAACATCAGAAACAAGAACAAAAACATGCTATACAATTCTATGTATCAACTAACAATTAGAAACACTTCATATACAACAAAAGTGTTGTGTAGGATTGAAGCAAAGACACACAATAATAGACCAAATAACATGAACAAACACAAACAAGAACATAAACAAGAAAAACACGGTGATTTAACGTGGTTTCGGCATTATCTTGACTACACCAAGGGTGAAAATGAGATATTTTAAAATGCACATAATTACAAGAAGATACTCGCATATTTTCTAGGTTACAATAAATGATGGTATTTTAGGAAACATAATCATAAGCGTCCATAATGACTATTGTCGGAAGTCCCACAAATACTCGAGATGCGATTCGACTCATCTGAATCACGGATACAAAGCCCGACTAAGACTATTCAACGAATCGGTGATACCACTCGGATGAACATGGACTCAAGCCCGAACACCGCTTGGGTGACATCATAGGCGAATAATCGGCTCCAGCGACCATCACTCAAGGTGAACTTTCCGGACCTCGGCTTTGCGATTCATATGTAGGGATCAAGTCACCTTGACAACAATTCGCCACCTTGACTTGAACTCTCGTTCAAGCAGTTGCATAATCATATGTATTGTACGGATTCATTCGTCAATGCGGATGTCGATGCCGGAGACTTCTCTTTCTTGGACTTATGTTCTCGGACAGATTACGGCTCGGATGTTAAGCAAATCTAGACACAAGCTGAAATTTTCTCTTTACGAGCAGGACTTGGTGAACATATCGGAAGGATTATCATGAGTCTTGATCTTCCTCACCAGATTCTCTTCTCATTTCTCGGGAAATGATGCCTCACATCAATATGCTTGGTTCTCTCATAATGAACTTGATCCTTATATAAACATATTGCCCTTTGTGTCACAATATATATCGGCAGTCAAATGTAGTCCCAAATCAATTACTAGTCCCTTCAGCAGATTCCCTTCTTGGCCATCTCTGTAAGTGCCATGAACTCTTCCTCGATGGTTAATAATGCCACTTTGTTGCGATAAAATAGCCTTTCAACTTACTCTGAGGCCTCCCAAAGTGATAACATAACGATCATAGACTTTCCGCTATCCACGTCTCATGCATAATCGAATCACGGTGCCACATGACCAAACACTAAGTATCACCTCCATAAATTTTTCCGAAGTCTTTGTAGCTAGAGCAGATTGAATCTTGGATGATGGGTAGCCTTGGGCGATTCACAGCGTTGGTGCTCCGTGTTTTGTACTTCACCGCGGCACCATTTTCGAAGCAAAGTCCTTTTTCTTACTTTGTATTTTCAATCATTAGGGACAATGTCTTGGATAAGTGGAGGGTATATGTGGCCTTAGCTTAGAAGGGATAATTTTAAATATTTACACTATTTTAGCTTGCCTTGAGCGTCATGAGCATGGAATCGAGAAGAAAATGAGCCCAAGAAGCTGTTTGAAGTTGATTACTTACATATTCAATTTAGTATGGAAGAAGCGAATACATAATGTTTAGCATGACATTGTGACTTATTAATTATTATTTCACCTTTGCAATTATTATTTGAGCACATACACTTGTGTGAGAGGTATTTGAGATGAGATGAATAGTTATGTTGACCGAGGAATCGGTACTTATCTATAGATGTGTTTAACTAAGTGTTGTGGGACGATGGAAGCAATTTGAACACGAGAAAATGTAAAACATGATAAAGCGGGCTTGTGAGTGAAAGTGACCCTTAAAAGAAAAACAAGAGATAAAAATCTGCTAGAAAACTAAAATTAATGCAATATGCATATGGCAGGAGGGAAGCAAATTGATCTGAGAATCATACGGCTCTGCGCACAAAAAATTAAAAACATTGAGGACCTTTGAGTTGTACTCGGTCCCAGTCCGCTGGACTAAGTAAGGTTTCCGGTGTTCTCCAGTCTGAAGGCGAGAAGGCGAGTATATCTATAAATGAGATAACATTGTGAGGTTAGTATAACTTAATCTTTTCACGAATGCACTATCACGAAGGTAATTCACATGACACATCGATCCATGGGGTAGGTAGTGATTAATGGGAAGCTTATGAATTGTTGTATAATACTCCCCCCACGTCTCAATTTGTTTGGGACTTATTCATTTTAGGTGTCCCAATAAGTACCATAACTCTAAATAAACTTAAAGTTTTGCTTTAATTGTCTTAATTGCCCCAACTCATTAATTGATGTCTCTTAAATATTATGAAAATAATACCACATATAAAAAGGATAAAATGGTAAATTTGTCAAGTTTTAAATAACAGGACAACTCATTAATTGATGTCTCCTTAAATATTGTGAGTTCCCAAATGTCCCAAACAAATTAGGACGGAGGGAGTGCGTGTTATAGTGAAATCTTTATTGAACATCACAGTTGTTAATGGGGATTGTTTTACAGGTACATTCCACCATGAATCATTACTTAGGGCGATTGAAAGGCTAAGTGGGGTGTAGTTGATGGCGGTTAAATTTGTATATCTTACGGCATCAACGTTACACACCTATTATGAGTTAAAAATAGTCAATTCATCCATCAAATATAAGCCATTAGTGTTAATTGCTATCTCACGGGGGTTCATGAGTCAAAATTTGGTATTTCTAATAATTATTCCCGAATTTGGTATTACTTCATATATTATTGGACTATTTTAGAGGAAGCGAAGTGTGCCGAGTGTTAAGAGAAAAAATATATGGGGCGGATATGTTGAAGAATCGGGCCTAGGTCAATCTAGAAGATTCGAGGGTAAGTCGTGAGGAAAAGCACGAAAACACCCTTGATTAGGCGGTGGCCGACCTCGGCGTGTAAGCGAAGTAGGTTTAGGTTTCTAGAGCAACTAGGTTAAAATTTGGATCGATATAAATAAAGAGAAGCAACCCTCTGTTCCAATGTACCACAAGAATTTTACATATTATATACAATAAAAGCTCTTTCTTTGTTTTTATTACTCCTCCGTTCTATTTAAGCATCGTTGTTGTCAAAAATAAATATTTTTTATACATAAATGATTTACATTTACAACGCATTGTTTAATGTATTTTCTACATATACCCTTATTTATTAAGAGGTGGAAGATTGAAAAGAATATTGCATTAAATATATTCAAGGAATTCTTGTCAATTTGATGTTAAGTCAAAGCATTAACTACTCTCCTTAATATGTGTATTTTTATAACTACGACAATTAAATAAGGCAGTGAAATATTTCCTATGAGTGCTAGTCATGGATCAGCGGATTAGCCACCTAGGGAAGCGTCGCAGGAGGATCTACGCTCGGGTTGAGGTATGATTCTTACGCTTTCTAGATGTGGATATGTTGTTATGTTATGAATTTTTATTAATTTTGTATAAGTCCTACTATGTAGTTGTTGGATTATTATCCCGATTATGAGTAGATCTTAATCGTTGGTGAAGAAATCATTGAATAAGGCTGCATTCTCTCGGCGTGGCGGCGGTCTTGGCGATCGTCCGAGACACTGTCATCGTATTTTATGATAATCGGCGCCACTCTCGCGATATTCGATTTTAATTTACATGTTTTAGCACTGATCAACTATTTGAATATTTTGTAAACTAACATGATGGAGTATTACTAAAGTGTTAGTTTAGATATAGTTTATCGATCTCAACAGCGTGGCAGTCATGATGATGGCTTCTAAGGAGTTTCGGTCTTGAGCGGCCATCTCTACAGAGTCTTATTGCATGTATTGCTAATCACGGCCTCGGGTAGATAATTTTGCACATAGGCACTTGATGTCCGCACAATAGAAGTATGGTAAAATTAGGCGAGAGAGCCCATAGCGATAATACAATTATAATTCACCATGATGAAGATAAATTCATGGTTTGGGGAAGGGTTTAATCACTCATGAGTTAGGACTAATCCTTTAGAAACTCATAGAAAGCATATATCGTGGAATTATTATGTGGAGTATTTACTATTTGCACTTAATTTGGTCCAAGACCACCAAACTCGTTCTCAATATTGACTTAAGTGTATCCTTACGAGTCTCTGTGGGATTAACATTGATTCAGCGATTCTTGTACTACGATTGGACTAATTACTGTGACACCTCGATTTTGTGACTTAACAAAGTATATAGATAAATACGTGTAAATATATATATATATATATATATATATATATATATATATATATATATATATATATATATATATATATATATATATATATATATGTTAGTCACTTGAAAAGGCTTTAGTTAAGTTTAGAGGGGTGGTGAATAAACTTAACACTTAAAAACTTTGGAGTTAACAAATTCATAACTTGAGTGCGTGCTTGAGTCTGCTTTGAGACTTGATAACCTCTTGATAAGCATTAGTCTATGATGGTTGAGCTTCTTTGAATTTGTCTGTGAGATAAATCAAAATTAAGCCTTAATACTTGTTGTTAAATATGATACTAAGTATTAGATACTCATTAGTGCAAGTGTGTGATTTGGTTGCTAGATTCGATGGGTTGATGAGTGAAATAAACTAAGTCTGAGAAATTAAAGCGAGTAATTAGGCGATTTTTATAGTGGTTCCGAGGTTATGTAATCTGTACATCCACTCTTCTCACCTGTGATGTTGGAGGAAATTCACTAGAGATCTTTGATGTAGCTTTTACAAAGATTCCTAAGTTGTTTATCCTTCACCAATGACTATGGCTTCACAAGCTGGCGGGAGCAGGTAGGATTCTTTGCTCACAAGTCTTCTTTGGTCCTTGAAGGGTAGGATTGCCTCTTCACGGCTCCACCACAAACAACGAGTCTTTCACCCAACGGATGCTTCTTTGTCTTGGCGAGTTCTTTATAAAATAAAGAATGAATCAAATAAATGATTGATTTACAGCGGCTTGATTAGGATGATGTAATCGGCTTGGAGTCTTCAAGTGTGTATGCTTGATGCGGCTTGAACACAGAATGCACTTGAAGAAATTTACTAGATCGATGACCTTATGCTCGGCAAGTTCGTGGGGTGTTTTTATTTCGATGTTTCACTTAAAGTTTATCCACAAAATTCATCTTCTTTTTACGAGTTGAAAGTCCTCTATTTATAGGTAGGAATACATGTGACTTGCATTTGAAATTCAAATGTGACCGTTCCTTGTTTTTGTCCCATCGACATGCGATGCATCACTATTCATGGGGTAATCTTTGTCGAGAATCCTTTTACAGCGATCGCGATCTGTCCACCCTTTGACTTGTATCAATGGAAAAAATGTGGATCATCCCAGCGTCTTTTTAATCTCGACCTTTGATTTTCTTGATAAGTCGAGAGGTAGTTGGTACATCTCATATCCATATAATCTTCAATAAACTTGAATTAATCAGTAATATATCGGCGGGTTCATGAGTCTGTGGAAGTACCTATCGATCTGGCGATCATCATATTTACGTATGTAAAATATAATGCGGTGATTACTTTTATCTAACTTTTATTGTGAAGTTAGATTACATCATTTTAATTATAACTAAGTTCCAAACATCATCAACTTATGGAACTTAGACCTTACACAAGGTATATGCAATCGAGTTTAGGTCATCACGAGACTTGCTAAAGTGCGATTCCATATCCTTGACTTTAAATACTAAGTTTGATCCATAGCCTTCAATTCACGAGTTTTGAACCCTCGGCCTTGATCTTGATCTTGATCTTGATCTTGATCTTGATCTTGGCGAGTTCCTCATTAGTCTGCGGCCTATCTACCTATGCGGCTGGAGCCAATCTGCAGATATCAACTTGACCACTTTCTACGGTCTTGTTTGATCAAACCTATTTATGAATCAAACTCTAATAAACTATACATTTAATCTAGACATCTTTTTGCCTTTGCACTATAACATTAGTATGGCACTCATCATCAAAACTAAGAAATAAGTCCAACAATATGTGTGTGTGTGTGTGTGTGTGTGTGTGTGTGTGTGTGTGTAGTGGCGGACCCAGAAATTTTTAAGTGGGGCCAAATTTAAAAAAAAATGCTAGAAGCAAAGTTTTGAACACTATGACCTTAGGATGTATATTCAATATTCTAACAAGTTGAGCTAATTAGAAATTATACTAGGAGTTATGCGAAATAATATACATGCATATTTTAATATTAGTAAGTGGTATATTAATAACTTGTAGAAAATTTGAGTGGGGTCCATGCACCCCACCACACCCATCTTTAGTCCTTTTATGTAATGCGTGTGTGTGTGTGTATAACTCTAATAATAATAGCATGGTAACAACAATAAAAGAATAATACAATAAAATGGAACTCTTGAATACATCATCAAATAAAAGAAATAACCAGGATAAATAAAAATACTACTCCCCGTCACGTTTGAATTTGCCTTGTTTTATTTATCTATCATCTTATATTTTCGATGCACTATTTAATATTTTTTCTCCTTTCACCAATAAAATATTTACATCTCAATAAAAATATATTTCCAATACTAAAACATTCTTTACCAACAAAGTATTTACATCTCGAATAAAAGATACATTTCCAATACTATGTTTTAGATATATTAATTATTTTTAATCTGTGTGAATCTTCTGCGACTTATAAAAACAATCGGAGGGAGTAGTAAGTACTCAATTTAGTGTCCACAGCTGCAGTAAACATTTGGTGAATCGTCCCATTGGAAGTTTCCGACAAGCGTACCACAATTTTAAGATGATTTATATTTTATCATTGTATTTACCATTTAAAA
The DNA here is from genome assembly GCA_026214975.1 of Gentiana macrophylla. Lineage (NCBI taxonomy): Eukaryota > Viridiplantae > Streptophyta > Magnoliopsida > Gentianales > Gentianaceae > Gentiana > Gentiana macrophylla. Next base: position 4,013 of record JAOBSW010000349.1, on the reverse strand, counting down.
TAACAAAAAAAAAAATCAAAGAATCATACAGATAAACATAAATTCAAAGAGAAGGTACATAAACTCTTTTATTCTATCCGTCCAAATTGTTTGGTACATTTTAAAACTGCTAAATATTTAAGGGGACAACATTTATTAAACATCTAGTCATTAAAAAAATGCAAATGTCTAAAAAAAAAACACATATTAGACTTAATTAAGCAAATAAGACACTAAGAATCTTATTTGGTTGTAAGGTTATATAATTAGTACATGGATCAAACTACCTAATTTTGTTTTGCTTTTGTTTTTTTAATGTTTTCTTCTTCTTCTTTTTCCTTTTTAGGCGTAAATCTTTTATTGTCGCTTTTTTTTAATGGCGTCTTTTTTACGGCCGTTTTTCCCCGGTGACCACCTCGATGCATTAACCACGCGTGCGAGAGGCGCCTCGATGAAGTGACACCGTGATGCATTGACCGCCCGGATCCATTGACCACCTCGATGTAGTAGGCCACCTCGATGTAGAGACACAGCGATGTTATAACATTTGATTATTCGAGAGACACGCGTCACGAAGACACGCGATGAAGTGATACCGTATTGCGAGAGACACGCGATAAAGTGACACGTATTGCGAGACACGCAGCGGTGCGAGACACCCGATGAAGTGACACGCATGATATAAAGACACGCGATCACGAGATACACCATGATCACGAGACACAGCGATGTTGAGACACGCGATCACGAGATACACAGCGATGAAGTGACACGCGTTGTAGAGACACGCGTCTCACGAGACCGAGGATGAAGTGACCCGCATTGCGAGAGACACACGCGATGAAGTGACACGCGATCACGAGACCACAGCGATCTGATGACCACCCCGATCTGAGACACCCCAATCACGAGAGACACCGTGATGAAGAGACACGAGATCACGAGACACGCGTGTCACGAGACACCCACAATGTCTCTTTAAGCGTTCAAAAAAATCACGTCCAGGAATAAAAGAAAACAAACAAACAAACATTTTTAGCTCAAGAAAAAAAAAAAGTAGTTTTGTCACAGTTCTTGATTTTGTGTCCTAATGAATAAATAATACTCCTTAGTGTCTAAATGCCTATTAAGTATTCAAACTAGTCATTATAAACAAATATCCATTAAAAAAATTCTTCTTTTATTGTGCTGAATTTTCTTAATAAATGTAGTTGTGTGGGCATTTTAGGAAATTTTTGTTTAAATATAAGTTATAACACTTATTTTAGTACATCCATAAAATGAATATCCCCAAACAATTTAGGACGGAGGGGAGTAATAGATAAACTACCAGAAGCAACATATACTCTATCTGTCAATATCCTCAAAATTCAAAGGCTAGATCTTTGGAGAAGATTTAACTAAGAAATCAAATTTTAAGAAAGAGATTATCCTTATCATCAGTGGATGGAAGAGTGCTATATAACCACCGTAGGAGGGTAGTATGAGACCACCAAATTTACAATAAGCACCCGGAGATAGCAGAAAATTAGAGCGACGGAATTGTGAAGTGAACTGAGAGAAGTACGTGAGTATTTCTCATCTTATACTCTTGTTTTTGTTCTTGAAGTTTGAATTGATGTTTAGAAGGGGCGGGATAGGCAGAATCGTAAGAAATCGAGGCTAATTAGAAGCCTCGGTGTGAAATCTTGTCTATTTTGCTGTTGTTTAAGTTGATTGGATCGTTTTAGAAATTTTTTTCACACATGTAGCTACTTGCTAGCCTGCCAGCCTGGTAAAAATCAGAATAAATCACACCTGTGGATTGTATGGGCATGATCATCTTTGGAACCCGTAAGTATAGGAGAAAGGGCCTTGATGGCTGGAGATCAAGGCCATACTGCAATAAACTTTTAAACATTCAAAGTGCTGTAACAATGTGAATCAATTGCTAACAAGCGGGTTAGAATTAGTATACGGTCATAATCCCCTGATCCTTGCTTATTCCTTAAAGTAACTAAATGCATACAGGGAAATTTGTTAGAATACCATTACTTTGAACCTTTATTTGTGAGAATACCATTATTTGTGAGAATACCACTCCATTTCTGTCAAGACACATTTTTTTGGGAGCTTTGCCGATCTACCACTAATTTGGGAGCCTATTTGTGCGACTACCAGCTTGTGTTGTCGATCTACCACTCCCATTTTAGCGTTTTAGGTGTTTTGGAACCAAACTAAACCCTAATTGGGAAGGAGACCCAATAGGGGAAGGGTGTGCACCTTAAGATCGTGCACAAGGTGGAAAAAGCGGGGAGAAAATCGCGAATCAAAATCAGTTTTTTTACATACCTATACAGTAGTTGTTGTTGGGGCTGGTAATTCGTAATGGTCGAGGCAGGCAAAGCGTGCATGGAGGAAAGTAGAATTGCTATCAGAATCTCGTTTTAACTCTCTATTTAGGAGATATTGGCCAGTTCGTTTCCTTAAACCGCGTATATGTAGTGGCAGTTCAGGAAAGTGTTAATAGTGTATATATGATAATTAAGTTTGTAGTTAATTAGCATATATTTGAATCCTCCTTAATAGTAGCTAGTCTTCCTAAAGTTAGCCTTGACATTAGCTAGCATTATTGTGGTGTAATCTGTATATATTGAACAATACTTGGTAATACAGAGGATACGGAGAATATATTTCTTTCATGGTATCAAGAGACTAAGGTTCTGGTATCGCGTCCGCTAACCTCCCTTTGTCCGCCCGTCTTCCTCCTCTTGTTTATTTTTCATCTTCTCCGGTTGTGCCTCCACCATGCCAGACACAACAAAATTTCATCCCGCTTTATCCATCACCAATGTGAAGGCCCTTCTTCCAATCACATTAGATTTGGATTCGGTGACTATCACTCTTGGGTTGCCTTGTTCAAAGTCAAGCTCGAGGTTCATGGCGTTCTCGATCACATAATCCCACCCTCTTGATCACGGCGAAAAGAGCAAGTTGAAAGCCAAGGCCGACAATCTTCCTCTTTGGAGCGGCTTGATGCCAGTGATCTTGCAATGGATATATGCCTCCATCTCCGATATATTGCAATCCATTCTTGTTGATGATGATTAAGTGCGGCTGCAGTAGGATAGGGTTCTTTGCATTATTTCATGACAACAAAATTCTCGCGCCATGTATTTGAACAAAGAATTCACAAATACATCGCTCGTATGATTTTTCTTCAACCAATGCCTATTGTAATCAATTTGAAGAGCTTGGCGGATCAACTCAAAAAATGTGGGTGCACCCGTCGCGATTATGGGCTCGTGTTGAAGATGCTTGAGGATTAGAGGAGCAATATTCGAATTTAAGTGGCGGTTATGCGAGAATAAGAAAACTCTCCTCTCGTTTTCCACGGCTCGTTCGAAGCTTCGCTTTGGGAGAAACCACCTTGGTTTGAAAGAGTTAAAAGCGGATTAGTCCCACGGTGCTTCTTTGCTGACGGAGGATGGGCCTCCCTCTCATCCTTCCCAAAATTCTAAGCTCTAACAATGGCGCCAAGGCAATAATAAATCAACGGAATAAGAATAATGGTGGAGGGGGATAATGGTGCGTAATTAGCAAGGAAGGCGGCGGTAACCGGGGTAACAATCGCGGGGGTGGGCGGCCCGTTGGTCATACTTCGGCCCACGGGTGGTGTTCCTCCTTTCCGGCGACCATGGCCACGACCAAATTGGTGGGCTTATCAGCTTTGCTCCTTGGCCTATTCCACCGTGCCCTACCCAACTCATTAGTGGACCCGACCGGCGGTGGACCATCGCCATCATCCAAGCTTACGGGCCCTCGCCCGCAACATTCTCATCCAGGCATGCCGTCGCGCGCCATGGACTCCAGCGGATATAGAATCGCGATGCATACCATGTCCCTCAATCCACGGACCCGGGTGGTACATGGATACGGGGCTACTTCTCACATGGCGTCGGCACAAAGTAATCTCGTCTTATTTTAATTTGGGCAAAAATAATGGAATTACGGTCGGTGGCGGTGGAGTCAATTACAATTCTTGGTTTGGACCA
>JAOBSW010000340.1:0-103511 GCA_026214975.1 Gentiana macrophylla | reverse complement strand
GACCTAACTAGAGCCAAATAGCCATCACATAACATTTTACCGCAGTAACCTCACAAGCCTTGGTAGGATGGTTAGACCCCAATCCGACCACTTAGCCATTAAGTATTTAGCCCGTAATTTCCGACCCCAAACCTTATTTGTGGTCTACATTCCATGAACACCTACCAGTTAAGCAATCTTTTCATCTAGATCACTTGCCTAGGCAAGTGTGGTGTAATAAGTGGTGTGTTTTGTATAGAGAGAGTTGGTTTCTGAGCTATTTCACTTGATATTGGAGGAGTAGGAGCTCGATTCATTTTATGTGTATGTGATGAACTTTGACTCCGAACCTAATAAAAATTCAAGTTCAAAATAAAAAAAAAAGCCATGAAAAAGGTAAATAAAGGTTGAGTCAAAGAAAGCCAAGTGTTTTAGGACTCGTGTATTTTGATTTGTATATGATGTTGGTGTTGGGGTGAGTGCGTTAGTGTAGAAACATGATTCTCATGCTAGTCTCACCTCGTTACACTTGTCGCGATATGGTATTTTACCTCTTGGATCATGTTTACATTTTCACTTTGAGCTAGAGAGAAGGGGTGAGCTAACTACGTTTTTGTATTGTTACAAGCACCCGTGATTGAGCTTGCTGCGTGTTTATCTCTTTGTTGTTTATTCCCCAAAAATTCCCCGCTCGGTAAGCCCGTCCGAGCTAACGTTACAACCTTTCAAAGTCCTGCTTGACCTTGCTTAGCCTCGGTTGGCCCCGATTGAGTGGAAATGCTTATGAAGTATGATCCACATCTTTGTGTCGCAATAACCTTTGGCATCCATAATTCTAACCCGGTAAACCGTGGTAAATGTAGGAGAGCTATTCACACATACATCCCATTTGATTGATAAGGTAGAAGCTTGTGGCTTTCTGCTATTCATACGGGTTTACATCCTTCTTCTTTGAAGAGATCTCATTCGAGATGAAGTTCTACAAGATGAGAGCACCCTGCAAGTTCACGAGGTAAACTCGGAACTTCTCAACATAGCATTCTTCAACTCACTTAAGGTTCGGTTCTTGCATTCGGCAATACCCGTTTGACTAAAGTGTGTATGGTGTAGTTGTTTGATGAATGATGCCGGGCGCCTCGACAAGACTCATGAAACAATACATCGCCATACCATACCACCATGATTATTCTGGATACATTAAATCGGTTGCTAAGTTGATTCTCAACTTCATTCATATAATCTTAAGGCATCACAGGCCGTCTTTTGCTTTTATTGAGATAAACACATCGATATCTTATGCTATATCATCAACAAAAGTAACAAAAATACTTTAACTATATATCTTATGCTATATATGATGTGCACAAACAAACCATCAACTATTATGCAGAATTGATACACCCGACAATATATAAGGTTTAAGGAAATCACCTTCAAAAGGCTGAAAGGTTTGCGATGCCTTGATATAGCTCGGCAATTCCATGGGCAAACCAAGGCTACAGAATAATGGATCGAGATATTAGAGCGTCATTACACTTCAAAGACAATGAAGCGGCATGATAAAACAAAAAGTATTACGTTTGCTCATGTTCAATAATCAGCAGATGTTAGAAATCTCGAGGCAGCCGAATTCAAAATTTTATTTCTATCGACCCAAGATCGACCAGTTTAAGCAATAAACAAATAAGCTAAAGGCCCGGTGGTTACTTTGCTTGATAAAAGATCGTAACTTTGACCTTCTAGGAAGTAGTTACTGCGTGGCGCCCAAGTGTTGAAGCCTCACAGTGATCCACATGAAACGACCGCCGGGAATCCCATCATGGATTGCTACCAGGAAAAATTCGGTTGCTTCAGACCGACTTTTCTCTCTCTCAAAATCTCTCTGAAAGCTCTACATTTTCTGCAAGACTAATAAGCTCTTGGAATTATGTTGTCTACAAAATTGCCAACCCACTTTCTTATATAGGGTGAATGGCGCCACTTATGTCTCCCAAATCGATTGGGATTAACTTACAGTAGATTGGGGAGAAAGAAAAACTTTACTAGTAAAATAAGGAAAATATCTATTATTGAATTATCTCATTTAATTTAATATAAGTATATTAAATATATCAAGATATTGTCAATATCTTATATTGATTATATTTATCTTGTTACCATAAATTTATTTTTCAAAATCAATTAATATCTAATATTAATATTATAGTAATCTTTATTAATTAAATTACACAATACAAATGTATCATATACATTACATAATGGCGTCCTTTTTCCTATAATTTGGGATATGAGATTTTCTTTAATTAATATAATACTATGATTAATTAATTTGCAAAATCCATATATATATATATATTAAAATATGTATCTAAATACATATATTTAATTAAACACCATAATTAATATCTTGTATTATATTTATTCATAATAAATAAATACCATCATATTAATTTACTGCTTTATAACATTTATAGTCGTGAGATAAAACTTTCCTTATTTAGTCATCAACTATAACCACATTTTAATCCGGCTAGATGTTCATATGTGTGTGACTTGATAGGCTTCCGAATATGTTGGCCGTGACACAAAGTGCAAATCGAAAATGCCCGCCCGCCTAACGATCACGGGATAGCGTACAGCAACACACGTGACCCCCAATCATCGGAAGAGTCAAATGCAATGACTACTACCTTTCATGTGAAAACGATTACCGTGTAACTCACAATCTATCATCGTAATAATATCCATCACAATCGTTAGTCAGTGTCAAAAGCTGTTAGGTGTAGTGCCGAAAGACAATTATATTAATTGTTTTATGGCCATTAATATGTGTAAAATGCGTGTGGCCCCTGTTATCTAGGGTTTGGAGGCGCATTTGTGACTATTAAGTAATTATTAGGAAATTGGTTTTCTTGGATAATTATTTAATATATGATTTAATCATTTATTTGTTAAGTGATAAATCATGGAATATTAGATAATATATTTATTTATCCTAATTTGTTTGGGATATATTATATATTTATCTTTTATTTGAAATAAGGATTATTATAATAATTATCTCTTAATTATTAAATCCTTTGGAGGACAAGGATTTCTCTCATATATAAAGAGAGTTCTCTCAGAGCCTTAAACACAACACATAATTTGAATACTTGAAGTATTAGGCTTAAATTTTCCAGCTAAGTTACTTGGGTTTGAGTTTTAGGAAAACCGGGTTTTTCTAAGGTAGCATATCAAGGAGGTCAAAGCGGCGAAAGCATCATCCACTGGTGGTGCTTGGAGACACGTTGGAAGGCGCGGCTTATCTATCAACTTGATCTTGGATTGAAGATTGTTCTTGGAGTTTATTCACCATAAATTGGTAAGCAATCTAACCCCTCGTAGGTTAGATTTATTATTTATGTATTTTGATTATTTAGATCAAGATCTTGTGCTTTCATTGCGCGTAATCGGGTGGATCAATGATCCATCCGGCGATATTACATCTACAAGTGGTATGAGGCCTTTGATCTATCAATCAAAGTATGTTGAATTTTAGATCTAAGGAGTGGAATAGCATGTGTGAGATTGCTTGTTTTCGTTTTAATTTTTTGAAAATTTGATGATGATGCTTTGTGATTGTCAAGTGGTTGAAAGAGATGGATTGTGGTTGGTGTTGTTTACCGTAGATCTATTTTGTAGCTCTTTTGATTAGTATCGAATTGAAGCGTAGGACTTGTAATTTAATTTATGCACTCAAAATTTTTCTAAAAAAGGTAGTGTTTTTATGTTGTTCCGGGATCGAAATATGAAGATCAAGGCCAGGCCCAAAGGTATGAGCGAGGAGAAGCGACCAAGAACCACTAATTTTAAGGGCTGTCCAACACCTTTATAGCGGCGCTAAAAGCAGCCAGCAACTCTGTTTTTAAATATCGACAGCGACTGTATGTGGCTCAACATGCACTTGTGAAAGATCTGTGTTTTTTTAACCCTAGCTTGCGGCTAGGGTAATGGTTTTTCACGGCTGTTTCTTTTGTTTTTTTAAATATGTTTATTTTTAATCGACGAAATAAAAATAAATAAATAAATTAAATTTCTGGAAAATTAAATAAAAGCGGCCGTATATAAATAAAAAAAATTAAAAGGGTTTTATAATTATAATAAATTGGATTTATTTAATTTAAAAAGCCTTTCTCACTCTCCTGATGTTAAGTGGTTCGTGATCCGGTTCAAGTTCAAGGTTGAAGTTCAAGACTAGAAGATTAGTTTAAGTTTTTACTTTTCCTTAGAAAATAGGTTAGTCGAAGTACCAACGGTCCAGTCTAAGTGTTTAATTTTCCGTTTTTAGTGTATGATCGAAATTGTGATATAACGGGAAATTGCCATGACATACATCATATCATGATTCCACTCCAATGCATACATGTAGCTTTAGTTTATTTTCGAATAAATTAGACATGTATAACTAAATATAATTAGTTAAAAAGCTTTTTAATTAATATGTGGTAGTTAATTAATTAAGTAACTAATTATTAAAACCAGGAACCGGGTTTTGTCAATGCGTTACGATTTTGGTGATGGATTCTCGGTGAATCCCACTTAGATAAATCGTTGAGTTTTAGGTGAACCCGCCTTAAGCGAAGCGAGATTACGCTTTTGGTTGACAACATAGAAATCGGAAAATCTTAGTACATGGGTTGGAAATGATCCCAACCATGGTTGGGCGAGTTCAGCGAGCTTGGCTTGATCGACTCCACCACGTGTGATATGCATTCTGATGGTTACGACAAGACTTAGCATAGCCGATAAGCCTTCGAAATAAGCAGGGCTTCTCTTGCGGATTAGCTGAAGCTGTCACATATGTTCCAACGAATAAGGCAGCGTAGGCTTACTGCGCCGCGACCCTGTTCGAATTACATGATTTATTGTTTCTTATTGTCAAGACCGAAACCGTAATTAGTAAACCCACCCACTTTTTCAAATTATTGAGTGGGAGGCGGGGAAGAGGCAGACCAACCCCGCGGCCTGCTATAGATGCAAGCACGTGAGAGAAGGTGGCGCCTCGGTGCAAGCTTTGATTTCGGCCCCCCTCACGGATGGTGTTCACCCTATCAAAATTCAAGGCTTGGTCTCGAAAGGATAAGATTTTGGGTACTCGTTGAGTCAGCGGCCGATACCTAACAGCGCGTACTCGGCGTACTTTAAGATATAATATAGTAGGTCACACTCTTTATGGATATTTTTGAAATATCTAGGCTAGAAAAGGAAGGTAATCAATGATTAAAGTCGAGGATGTCGATTCCGTGAGATGTTCGATTCTCGAAGATTAATCATTGAGAGAGATTGTCTCGGTTTTAACCGTCACCTATTTGACCTACCTACGTGGTGCACTGCGAGGTGCGAGGTTAAATCCTTGGAATGGTAGGATAGACTTTTAACAAGTTTATTATTCTTTAAAATAAAAATCTAGTAGTGAAATTTTAATTTTGAATTTAACTTTACTGTCATGCTTTATTTACAACTTTAATCTACAGGCTACTAAATTTGTTAGTAATAGGACTTCATTAAAAATGCAGGAAAGTAACAAATGCGTTGTAATTATCAATAAATGCACGTTAATTTTAGGAAAAAAAAATTCTCTTGAGCCTTTAAAAACTTAATGACATAGTATAGGTATGTCACGGATGTCGCTTCGTGTAAAAGCGAAAGCGACCGTACTTAGTTTACAAAAGATGATTTAGGACTATATATAAAATTCATTTAGTGAATTTTAAAAGTGTAACTACACATCAAATTTCTAATTGAAAAATCGGGAAAATCATACATAGGCGTAAATTTAGTTAGAGCGGTATTTGGAACCGATAAACTAGTAGGAGCCTTAGTCTTATGATTTGTTGTTTTTAGAATCATTAAATGTGTAATAGAAATTGCACATGAGTTTCTCCATTTATTGGAAAAAAAAGAATAAATAGCGTTGCTAGTTAGGCGAGTATTTTGAGCCGATAAACTAGTAGGAGCTTAGTTACATTGTTTTCCTAATCTTGGAAAAATCATAAATACAAAGTGTTGCTAGTTAGAGCGGTATTTGGAACCCGATAAACTAGTGGGAGCTTTATTATGATCTCTCAGGACCATTTGAACAAAGTGTTGCTAGTTAGGCGGTATTTGAAACCGATAAACTGAGTGGGAGCTTTGATCTTATGATTTAGCCGATTAGAAAAATCGAATAGTCCAAGATAGTAACACTATTATTAGACATCCACACGATTCAAGAGTAATGTCTACTCAAACGAATCGCTAGTTCAAGAGCTTTGTTTCCATTTAAGGAAAGTTGAGAATGGGAAAGAATGTTTATATGTGTTAGTCATCTAAATCTAAGTAGTTTTAAGGCTAAACCAAAAAAATTAATAAATTGGAAATTAGAGGATAAGGAAAGTGATTTCGGATCAGCGGCCAATGCATCCACAGCAATTTTCTCAAAAGCTAAGTTCTTTGGAAGAACTAGGTAGCTTTACATTAAGCGATAAATAAAATAGACAGCGGGGAGTTATTTTAGGATAGACTAGTGCAGAGTGATATAAGGAAATGAATCTGGATTCAATTCTTGAGTATCACGTGAAAATTCATTTTACTGTTTTGATTACGTTGGAGCGAGCGTATTCATTTTCAATAGGATAATTTGTTTATCTTATTGGCGATGAATATAACATTCGTATACGAATCCAAGACTCGGACTTTTGTTTGATAAAGTCAGAACCACTAAGCATTCTTTGAAAAGGTATTAGTAACACATCTTAAAATATATAAAGCGCAAATGGTTTCCGTATTTCGATAAGCGCTTCTTTATTATATTAATTAGTGCATATTCCCCAAAGACAAGATCTGAAGGCGGCTTAGGGTGATTCTATCACCCAGTCAAAGGAACAACGTCTCAAAGGAACAATGACTAAGTTTCCTTTCAATCGGAAAGGGTAATAGATTTAAAGAAGTTACATAGCTTGTTCATATCGACAGCTTGAGGGTCATATGAAGATACAAGCTAGAAGGAGCTTTTCAAGTAGTGACATCTAGTCGACAACTATTGAGACACCGGTAAGTTTATCCAAAATATTTGGAGAAATCTCAGATTTCACGAGAGATAAGTATTCCATACTCGAGAAATAGGTTATTAGCGTAGTCTTGGGGTGATGCTCGGCACACCTCCCGAGTGAAATGTTTTCACTAAGGGATACACCATAAATTTGCCTTATATAGTTATTGATGTTGCTACGATCATTTCTTTGAACTCATTTAAGATATTGGTTGCACAATAGCAGTTTACGTTGTAATGAAAAACAGAAGTCTACCTAACATATGCTACGTATTTGTGGATAAGGACCCTTCTTCAGTAAATATAGGCATTTATGCAAAGTGCTTGAAGGTAGGAGACTGGAAATTTTGCATACACGTTCAGAGCGTGAAATATCTTAATGTATTGAGTAAAGGTTGGTTATAAAACTCGTAAAGTCAGAGAATGATGGTTATACTGTCAAACTCGGTCTGATGGAGTCTATAAATCACAGCTTTGGATCTTGAAGTATTTGTACTTAAGATGTTACTAACTGATTTGTTCAGTCCACATCCAACACCGGCAATTGGTGATAACACTAATAAAAACTACTAAACTAGATCGGTATATCAATCACCCGAGCGCGTGGGAGTATGGTTTGTCCATTACCCATTCTTGAGGACCTTACGATCCATAGGGTAGATTGATGACTTATAGTCCTTCATGGGCTTGTATAGGATCCGGATCATAGAGGTTGGTTTAAAAGCCATAACCACAATGAATGGAGTTTGATACTCGATTCATTGAAACTCTTGTAGAACCACCCGAGTATCTCGGGCCCGATGGGAGTAATTGGGCTACGGAGAAGAGTCGAATGAATAGAAAAGTTTAACTTTCAGCATAGAAGTTTGAGTAATTTAGGGGTGATTCCTTAAAAGGTAGAGTTAACGAGTTGTGATCTCTCTTACCACTCGGTCTTGCTTGATTTACGTCGAGCGGGAAATAGGGGTGATTCCCTAAGACTTCCTTTGATGAACAACGGAATCGAACTCATTCGAGCGAGAAGGGTTTTAGCTTAGAACAAATGATGATTCGTTAAAAAGCGAATATAGGGTAATTCCACAAGACCTTTTACTGAGACTAACCGTATCTTAATTTATTCAGAAAGAACCTTTGGCATGATGCCCGCCATAGCTCATATCCATTGGGGATTAAAGCAAACCTCTAGGTCATTTCAAAGTCATATATTTTTAATATGTGGACCGGATCGAGAATATTGATAAGTCTTTAGTAGGCCGGGCTTGATATTAGTAAAGTAGTATGTAGATTAGTGTTTGTGAATGGTAACATTTGCTTGTTGGAAACAACATGGGTGTGTTATCCGAAATCGAGGCTAACATGCCATCGGGCTATTTTCTAATGAATTTGACTCACTCAGATTCTCGAAAATAAGCAATTGGCAATCCCGTTCATCCATCTCAATGGTTAAGATGTTCTTGCATAGAGGAATGCAACATTCAACGATGTAGTCTACCCTACCTCTCAAGAATGCTTGTCTAACACCTGCGAATGAATACTAAATGGGATGTTTAGTGAATCCTAAAGTCTCTTCGGGAGAATGAGGAATAATATGCTAGTATATTCAAGTGCAAACTAGAATATAAGTAATAACTGCTTGATTACTCGGCTTTTAGGTCGATTGAGATGATCGTTAAATCGATCTAGGTCTCGATGTTTACTCGTGTGATAAAGTATTATCCGATGGCCCGATACCACCTTATTGTGAAAACATTGGAGAGGTAGCTCATAAAGATTTTGCAATCACTAGAGGTCATAAGCATATTGAAATCGTCACGTACCACGGATTAGATGGAAAGCGGCGTTTTGATCCCAAGATTGACTCAAGCCGCCAACCCACACGATCAATGTACCGAGTCACATGGTATTCGGATTCTAAGTGCGTGCCGGGTCACCTGGCCTATCTCTCTGCGTGGCACACTCCTGGTCGTGCTTGGAAGGATGAATTACTAAGATGCGCTTGGAGGTATGAATCTTGGGGATATGTCTCACTTGTTTTGAACAAGTGGGAGAATGTTGTAGATATAGATATAAAGGGTGTGCTCTAAAACAATTAATCCACTTGCCTTTCGTGCAAGTGGGAGATTGTTAGGTGTAGTGCCGAAAGACAATTATCTAATTGTTTTATGTGAATTAATAATTCATCTTATTATATGCATGTATGCTTATAATTAAGACACTCTTGAAAACCCTAAGTACCTGGTTTATGTAATCACATAACTTTGTGTATACTAACACGAGAGGATTGAGTTAGTGAGATGTACTTAAAATTAACTTAGTTAAATGGCGTTTATTAATGAGATGCGGGTCTCATGATTAATTTGCTATTAATGCTTGAGAACACTTTCACGGTGTGACAGTCTTATCCGGATTTATCGGTAATGGAAGTACTAATGGGGCATTTATATATGATGATAATCATATAGAGGCGGACCGATTTGATTTGAGTTCTCGATATAATTTCGTGATCGAGAAGTCTTGCTCGAATCACAAGATGATCATATATGGATTAATCTCAATCATGAGGTGATCCACGAGACAAGCTGCTTAGAAGTAGGTAGAGTTTGATGTGTTAGTAAGGATCACTTCGAGATGTGGTCCAACACTTCTTGTTGGCTCTATGCAGGATGAGTGAGTGTGCTGTGCTATCACGAATATGGAATCAATTCCTTCCTCGGAAGTAGACAAACAGATTCTCTTATTTGTTAATCCTAAAAAGCGATCGATGGCGCTGATTCATATTATATTAGTTATGAACTAATTGATCACTAGGGGTTGATGGTAAATAAGGATAAGATGTTTTAGAAGGGTTTTGGAGATATCCTAATCAAACGAACAAGATATATGGAGGATTTATCCGTATGTAATGATTATATCGCTGGACAACATCAACTCATAGTTGAGTGTAAGTTATCTATATTCAGCGAGAAGTTGATTTGGGTTTATGGTGGTGTAATCCGGAATTAATATATTGAATATTATTGTTCGATCTGATTGGATAATATTATTTAATTTATTGTAGCCTCTTCGAATATGGGTCCATGGTCTTTTCTCGTCGTTTCACCTCAATTATAATTAAATAGTTGGATTGGACTATATAATTGATGTGGATTAATTATTTAGTTGGACTAGATAATTAAATACATAAAAGACTTTTTTTGTGACTTGGCCCAATATGTGTAAAATGTGTATTTATTTTATCTAGGGTTTGGGGAAATTGGTTTTCTTGGATAATTATTTAATATATGATTTAATCATTTATTTGTTAAGTGATAAATCATGGAATATTAGATAATATATTTATTTATCCTAATTTGTTTGGGATATATTATATATTTATCTTTTATTTGAAATAAGGATTATAATAATAATTATCTCTTAATTATTAAATCCTTGGAGGACAAGGATTTCTCTCCTATATAAAGAGAGTTCTCCCAAGCCTTAAACACAACACATAATTTCGAAATACTTGAGAAGTATTAGGCTTAGAATTTTCGGCCTAAGTACTTGGGTTTGAGTTTTAGGAAAACTTCAGGTTTTTCTAAGGTAGCATATCGAGGATGTCAAACGGCTTGAAACACCATCCACCTGGTGGTGCTTGGAGACACGCGCGTTGGAACACCAGTGGCTTCTCATCTAGCTTGGATCTTGGATTGAAGATTGTTCTTGGAGTTTATTCACCATAAACTAGTAAGCAATCTAACCCCCTCGTAGGTTAGATTTATTATTTATGTATTTTGATTGTTTAGATCTAGATCTTGTACTTTCATTTGCGTGTCGGGTGGATCATGATCCGTCCGACGATATTACATCCTACAAAACATCAACGACCGTATCTCTCAAGTAACTCATTTACTTCCATTTTGCAAAAGATTCATGAGAGTAAGACATTCTTATAAGAAGGCTCTTTCGGATATTCACCCTCTTGATAAGGTACGCGATTCCTGGACAACCAAACATGTATGCTCCGCGTGCTTGATATCACCCAATCACTACCGCATGATTGCCCCGTGGCTGAAACCTCAATAGTGTCAAAGCATGACAATCCACACCGTGATGCCATGAAGACTCGGTCTAAAGGATAATTACACAAGCGCCACATGAAGCGACACTTAATGTAAGTGGGTTAGTCTAACGTCGCATTCTCTAATACACGTCCGCGTGCACGGTCATGTGTCTACACACTACGATAGACGAGATCTATCCATGCCCTTAAAGACAGAAGACATCTAATACGTGCTAGCTTGTTCATACTATCAATGCCCTGTTTGATAGTACATCAGCCTAGAGACATTTAAGTAATCACAGTTTAATACTAAGGACGTTATCATATAACAATTCACAATTGGTTCTTTAAAAGAACATATATATTACAACAGAAAAGTCATTTAATATATGTATAAACATAAAAAAATGGTAGAAATGATCCGACCCGATCGGATCCGGTCCAACTTTCATTGGGTTTGGACACTATTCAACAATCTCCCACTTGGCCTAAAACCAATCACTTGCACACACAGACCAAGTTGAATCACAAGAATCTCATGTAATACTCCTTAACCCGGCTCTAGCCATGAACGATCGCTATCCATGGGGACTCGGACTATCTTCATACCATGCTCCAAATGACCAAGTCAAATGAACCGCCTCAACACACACATGAATCTCCGACGAGACCACGGTCCTTGCATCAAGCAATGAATCCACTTACTATATCGCTATATAGAAAAGCGGAAAGAACCGTATAAGGTTCAAGAATGAACCTTCTAGATCCATGTCTTTTCTCTGCTGCGCCTCCAAGGCACTCTTGTATTTTGGCCTGGTTGTAGAATTCTGATGACCATAGCTAAGAACATTTCCACTCAACTGTATCACTTAATCAAAGTAGATGTAAACCCGTTTGTAGCTCCCACTCGCCTTCATAAGACTCGGGATATACGTGCAGTATAACTATATTTATTAAACTGAAGTTTCGATAAACTAGGAAACCATCCTTAACTTGTTTAAGGATGTTCTCGACATTCACCATATTTACTTTCATATTTGCTCATGACTCTTCATGGACTATGAACATCCGGCATTACCTATAAGATGGTTCTATCGCGATGCTTGGAAGAAACCTTCCATAAGCATCATATTTCACCTTATCTTTAGGACAAACGTCCTAACATAGATAGATCTTGAGAACACCGGCTAACAGTATCCGCTGTCGCGGTCTATGCTAAACTCTTTTTAGCATCACATCTATATAGGTAAATTATAATCTAACAACAGTGAAATCTATCGCTATAGATTCTTATTTCTAAAATAAGAACTGCCAATCCAAGTGATTTCGTAAAGACCTTGAACTATCAAACATTAATTGTCTGTGACATGGGGTGATGATTCCCGAGAGAGATATCCAATACCTTGCTCAAAAATCATAACACACTCCCACTATCCATCTTGCACATTGGGCATATTCTTAACGACTAAATCAAATTCCTTTGATTATCAAACAAAGAAATCGTCTAGAAAACTTGTTTCAGTCCATAAATGGATCTCGTGGGCTTACATATCAAGTCATCATCTATGAACATCGAGCTTTCTGCCCAACGTCTTCAACACTATCATATAGCCATGATACGAAGTTACAACAAGCATAGTCTGAATAGAACTGGGCTCAGCCTTACAGGGACATTTGATGGCAAAAATAGCGACGGTCCAACTTTAACCGGAAGTGTACCGAATCGGATGCACTATAGTAGCAAGCAAGGTCGATCCCACGAGGAATCAATCGAGTACCAAATTCATTTTCATACTTAGTTTAGGTCAACTAAAAGAGTGGAACAAGTGATAATTAACACTAAGATGTAATATAAACTAAAGATAATAAGGAAGAAGGCTAGCCAAACCATGATCCAATTGATTAGTTTCACCCCTCTAATAGATTCATTGGGAACGAGTATAACCGACCTACCAACCAATCATACTCTTGATGTGTTTATGGGTGCAATCTCCAATAGTGGTGTGTAGACGCCAAGGCAACAACCTACCACCCTATGTCCGGTTCAACAGTCCGCCTTTAAGGATTTAACTGACCAAAGCATGATTAACGCTCTAGAGACGCTCAACTCACATTGAAAACCTCACTCAAGAAACCGAAGCTAAACAACTCGATCGATTTTACTTGGCGATTCCAAAACCCTTTTTACACATCATCTCATAAAATACATATATAAAGACAATGTGTAAAATCATGAATCAAGTGATCAAATCAATTCAAGCATTAAGCACAAGTCTTAGAACACAAACCCATCAAAAGATTCAACTTTAACAACTACTCATTCCCAATTTCATCAATTAGAAGAGGATTTCATCAATTTTCACATGATTTAGCTATGTAAGAATTTAGCTACTCATTATAATGAAAGAAACAGGAATCAAACATGAAATTAAAGCCATGAAATGAGAGGAAAACGGAATTAATTACCAAAAACGCAGGAAATTGAAGTTGCAACAATCTTCATCCACACCCATGTCACTTGGGGAAGAAGAAGAACACAAAATGCAAAATCCAAGAGAGTTAAGCAAGAATCTAAGCTAGATTATGTTAAATTCAAGTAAAGAATTAGTGTAGGAATGAATCTAAGGGTGAAGGAGAAGAAGAGAATGGTGACTAAGGGTTTTGGGGAATGGACCGATCAGAATATGCAGGAAATTCGCGTTTTTGTGCTGAAAAACGCATAACGAGCCGAGCTGCCTGAAGTTCGCTCGGCCAGATGGTTCGATACTAGATTGTCTTCATAAATTGACCATAACTTTGTGTAGACCTCCGATTTGAGTGATTCAAGATGCGTTGGAAATATTGTTCAAAATCTACAACTCTTGTGAATAAGTCTAAACCGAATTATGTCTCTAAGATGGGTCAAATGTCACTTTCAGTCAGCTTATGAGTATAAATGCTCGAGACAATTGATCCGTAAGAACTCCGTGGCTTCAAGTACACGCTCTCTAAGCCTCATACTTCATCGTCCGGGTTTACGAGTCACCTATTTCCTGCATCACAACATTCAAACACATACGAGAGCATAACTCCGCTTAGATAACTAGGGCTCTAAAAGGGTCAAAATACCGTAAAATGGTAAGGTTTTCCATCTATTTGACGGTTTGCCTCAAAGTGAGTGTGCAATGTATATTGCCCTATAAATGGTCTAAAACTACTCAATACAAGCCAAAAGTGTCATAAATGGGGTTAAAACATGCACCTGAATCGTAGTAAAGTTGACTCTTATCAACATTCCTCTGCAAGTAAGGCAGGACTAGGTTCATAACTTTGGTTGTCACCGATGGAATCTAATTCGGATATTATGGCTCTCGGCCATATTTCTCAAACTTGCCTTTCAAACATTCCTTCATAAGTCGTGAGATATTCATTCTTCAAGATGAACATACCGGTGAGCCTTTTTTCAGCTTGAGGTTATCCACAGACTTACAGAACTTTTGTGTGCACTCGAGCGTTGTTCTACACCTCATCGCTATGCGGCGTCACTCCACGCCTCCTTTGGTTGAATATATCTTTGTGGTTCTCAAACTCTTTTGAGATCTAATTTACTCTCATTGTTTCTTTTGGAAAAAACACTTCCTCTGTAAGAAACTGAGATGTTTGGAGACAAACACCTTTTGCTCCATGGACGAGTAAATAATATCTAGTGTACTTACAAGATATTCCACAAAGTTGCAAATGTCGTACTAGGCTCCAAGCCTTTCGACTTTGCCTCGACAACTTCAAATCATCGGTCAAGATAGATTCGACATTATCCTCATCCATATCTAATATGGAATTTATTCAACCTTTATTCTTTGAAACTCGGTTAAGTATAAGGGCACTATCCCGAAACGGGTAATGGATACTTTGCATGGCTTGCGTCACACCTTATCATATAAAGTGTTGTTTCCATTTTGGGAACACAATCTAATTACGTATCCCAAAGATGGTATCCTTCAAGGGAAAAATCTTATTCCTTTCGCATTTACTTCAAACATCCTTCAAGTATTAATTACTTCAATCCAATTAAAGATTAATTCCTAAGTAGCTCGTCAATCTCATATTCGTACTAGCTTGAACTTTTCGGGCTTTCCGAATTATGCACTTCACTTAGTACACTTGACTATTTCTAAAAATAGTCGTAGAGATTAATAAACAATTATTTATGGCATTAATTGTCATAAGCCAACAAACATCGGTATGTTTAGGCTTTAGACAATTTTTCTAGAATTTATCCTTTTCGTAAAAGGGTGTTTTAGTCATCTTTAGATAAGATACGTATCACCCACATGATTCATAATCACATGGTTCAGACATCATCTGAATGACATTTAATTATACGTTTCTCTTCTAGAGAGTCGACATCTAGAACAACTACAAATATCAAGGATAACAGCCATACAAATATTTAGTTGAGATTTCATCACACATATCAACTATATAGTGACATTGATCTAGTATGTTAGATTCAGTGATTTTCCAACTTTATCGAAATAACATTTATTCTTTACAATTGAATATGTCTACTAAATCCTAACAAATAACTGAAAGTATGTTCTTCATAAGAACCGGAACGTAATAACATTTATTTAGTTCCCTTATCAGTTTACTAGATCCAGAATATGGTAAGTGTCACAACGTTTGCTTCACCTTCCATATCTGCATTTAATCTTTCTAATTTAATCACACTCGCAAGATATCATATATCTAAGAGTCGACTTTGAACTTAGATAGATTTATCTCAACTCACTTGCTTAGAATAGAAATTTCAATAAGTTATCTATTTAAGCACATGCCCTACCTTTCATTTTAATCCTTTAAGCACTTGAAAAATGTTTCTTATTGTAGTCTTCATAAGACTTAAGAAAGATCACAAGAGCCATGTCTTTAATTTCCTTTCATAAAGAAAATCTAAAGTTTATTTAACCTTTTGAATCGTATTCAAAACATTGACTATTTAATTAACCTTTAAGCAATGATAGAATTAAGTCGATACTTAAATCTTACAATTTTGAAAACAACCTTTCTAAAATTAGATGTGGTCATTCTTATCCAACGTTTGAATTAATTGTCATCGTATGACTGAATGATCATCTTGGATCGTATCTAATATATGATTAATTCGTTGAAACTTATTTCAAATGATTCAATCATATCATGAGCTTCCGCTTTCATTAATAATTAAAGCCTTGGAGTGTTGCATCAAATATGTAGTCTCCTTGTCTCTAACTACTATAACGGGATTGCTCGTGTCATTGCTTATTTTAAAATGATTAAAATTACTTAACCATATTTAAGAACGTTTCTCAAAAAGTAACAGTCATAATTTGGTTTTTACTAATCGAGAATTAAAAACATAAATATAAAGTTTGCTAAAACTACAACATAAAATAAAGATAAAAGGAGTGTTGTTGTTTATACACGCAAAATCAAAAATGGTCTTTTGGTTTATGATTTTGCTCCCACTAGTCAACAACTCCCAATTGACTTTCAAGAATTATTAATTTCCTTAATGGACAAGATCCCACTAAACTACCGCGACCCCCGCTTTGGCTGGTGGGCCGAAAAGAGTCTAATAGGTGGACAACTCTTTGTCAATCGTATCTTATACGACTCTTGTTGTTTGACTAGTCAACTCTTTGACAATTTTCATCTTATGAAGTAGTCAAACCCTTGCCTCTAAAATCCAAATGACCCCGCTTTGGCTGGTGGCCGAGAGAATTCTAAGTCAAGTCATAACCCCAATATTCGTGAGATCTCATACGATCATATCTCGATAATGACGATATACCCGAGGTAGGTTAACCCCCTGCTTTGGCTGATGAGTTGGATCCGAACAAGGGCTATTCACCGTCATTATAATATAGGGAGGCAATTTCAACTTGATTCTTTTGAGGTGGAAGTATTTATGTAAATTAATTCACTTAATTAATTTTAATTATGGTCTCATCAATAATATATCTATCTCTATAGACATACATCCTACACATTTATCTAGATCGTGTCTAGTCATGCATCTATCGTATCATATAAAATAAATACAAGCACAAAATAAATAAATGCGTAAAGTAACCGGTACG
This sequence comes from Gentiana macrophylla, assembly GCA_026214975.1. Classification (NCBI taxonomy): domain Eukaryota; kingdom Viridiplantae; phylum Streptophyta; class Magnoliopsida; order Gentianales; family Gentianaceae; genus Gentiana; species Gentiana macrophylla. The sequence continues at coordinate 86,317 of JAOBSW010000340.1, read as the reverse complement.
ATCATGGACTTTTCCTAGGTGCGGTTTCGAATACAAACTGATAAAACCGCATGTCACAATCTAAGGTAGCTGCAACCGCCAATAGGATCTTTAATGTGCCATTCTCCAATGGGATCTTTATTCTTCTTTCTTTTGGCTCCGTCTTCTGCTCAATTCTTGTTACATTTAATTCTATCTAATAAAATAAATACACCCGCCGCACACGGGGGAGCCAACGGGAATGGGATAAATGCAGAAAATAAACTAGGTCATGTTCTTCATAACGGCATTGGACAATTTTTAAACCAACAGAAAAATTAAATCATTCACATCTATCGTATCGGTCGAGTCCATGATCAATCGGGGTCCATATAATCATATTATATCTACTATATCTAATCCATACAATAACATCTTACGAAAAAGATAAAATTAAAATTTAACTACTTGCGTCTTAATTAATCAATTAACATTTAATCTATTAAATAATTTTATCCAATCAATTAACTAATTAACATTTAATTAATTAAATGATTTTAATCGAAATAAAATTAACGATTAATTTTAAACCGATTTCAATTTTAATTTTAATTAATGGAACTATTTCAAAAATAAATCAAAATTAAAATTGTGCCTCTTTTGCTTTTTTCCTTTGATTTCTAATCAAAATGGATGCGTTTTGGCTTCCTAAACCAAAAGACATTCTTCATTACTTTTCAAAATCAAATATTTTGAAAAGTCATTTAAGCTGTTCCAAACAAAATTTGGAAAGGCCAATATTTTGGTTAATATGTATGGCCACTTTCCAAAATTTTGATTTTGGAAGTGGCATAGGCCTTTTCCCAAATCAAATATTTGGAAAGGACCTAGGCCTATTCCAAACAAAGTTTGGAAATGTCATTATTATTTTAATGCCATGTGGCATCCCAATGGTCCAAACTATTTGAACCATTGGTTATCCACATGACACAACTAAACAAAAGAGGAATTACCAATCACAATTATGAACCATATTGAAAACACAAAATACACAAAACAAAATTTAGGGATCCACCAAAAATGCACCAGCCGACGTCGACCGCCCCGGGGCGGGGGGGAGCCGCCACCGCCGGCGCAATTTCCGGTAGGGGTGCCGCCGCCGATCGACCGAGCACCCCAAAAGCCGCCCCCCTTTTTTTCTTTCTTCTTTTTGTGTATCGTTTTGCTAATAAAAAATCTTTCATCTTTTAATTACGTGATTTAAACGATAAAATTAACTACACAAATTAACATGTTTATTGCTTAAGCTCGAAGCTCTCTCCGATACCACTATTAGGAAATCTACGCGGGAACGCAGCGGAATTCAAAATTTTATTTCCTATCGACCCAAGATCGACTTCGTTTAAGCAATAAACAAATAAGCTAAAGACGGTGGATACCTTGCTTGATCTAAAAGATCGACGCTTTGGTATCTAAGGAGAGTAGTTACGCATAGAGCCGCTCAAGTGTTCGGCCTCTGCCGGTGATCCACAGAATAACCCGCTGAATCCCATCATGGATTGCGACTTAAAAATTCTAGTTCTTAGACCGACTTTTTCTCTCTCTCAAAATCTCTCCTAAGAAGTTTCTATTTTTTATGAAACTATTAATTTTTGGAATTATGTTGTCTGAAAGAAATTAGTCAACCCCTTTCTTATATAAAAGGAATGGCGCCACTTATGTCTCCCCAACTGATTGGGATTAACTTTCTAGTAGATTTGGGAGAAAGAAAACATTTTACTAGTAAAATAAGGAAAATATCTTTTATTGAATTATCTCATTTAATTTAATATCCTATATTAAATATACCCAAGATATTGTCAATATCTTATATTGATTATATTTATCTTGTTAATCTATTTTTTCAAAATCAATTAATATCTAATATTAATATTATGGTAATCATTATTAATTAAATTGCACAATACAAATATATCTTATACATTCTATAATGGCGTCCTTTTTCCCTATAATTTGGGAATTGAGATTTTCTTTAATTAATATAATACTATGATTAATTAATTTGCAAAATCCATATATATCATATATATATATATATATATATATATATATATATATATATATATATATATATATATATTAAATATGTATCTAAATACATATATTTAATTAATCACCATAATTAATATCTTGTATTATATTCATTCATAATAAATAAATACCACTATATTAATTTACCACAATAACCTTTATAGTCGTGAGATAAAACTTCCCTTATTTGGTCATCAACTATAACCACATTTTAATCCGGCTAGATGTTCATATATGTGTGACCCGATAGGCTTCCGAATATGTTGGCCGCAGACACAAAGTGCAAATTACGAAAATGTCCTTCATGCCTAACAATCACGGGATAGCGTCTAGCAACACACCGTGACCCCCAATCATCGGAAGAGTCAAATGCAATGACTACTATCTTTCATGTGAAACAGTTACCGTGTAACTTACAATCCTATCGCTGTAATAATATCCATACAGCCGTTAGTCGAGTGTCAAAACATCAACGACCGTATCTCTCGAAGTAACTCATTTACTTCCACTTTGCAAAGATTCACGAGAGTAAGATATTCTTTATAAGAAGGCTCTTTCGGATATTCACCCCTACTGATAGGGTACGCGATTCTCAGACGACCAAAATGTATGCTCCGCATGCTTCAGTATCACACCAATCACTACCGCAGGATCGCCCCGTGGCTAGGGGAAACCTCAATAGTGTCAAAGCATGACAATCCACACCGTGATGCCATGAAGACTCCGTGCTAGCATGTTCATACTATCAATGCCCTGTTTGATAGTACATGCCCTGTTTGATAGTACATCAGCCTAGAGACATTTAAGTATCAAACTTACTAAAGTGATTAGAGATCTCATCAACCATAATCGCCTATCATGGTTTCCCTATCACAGTTTAATACTAAGGACGTTATAATATAACAATTCACAATTGGTTCTCTAAAAGAACATATATATGACAACAGAAAAGCCATTTAATATATGTATAAACATAAAGAAATAGTAGAAATGATCCGACCCGATCGGATCTGGTCCAACCCGATTGGGTTTAGAACACTATTCCAACAGCAGCAACACCAAAAATTACTCAAGTTTCTGAGATCGGAATGTACAGGTAGAGCTGACCACCGATATTCCTTAAAAATCTCCACCGGAGTAAACCATGATGCATCACTCTGTTTTTAAATCTTATCCAGAAGATGCATGTAATCTTTTTGGCCTGAAATTATTTTAGTCCAAATCAAATAAATGTGTTAACTGGGAAAAAATATAAAATTCCAGGCAATATCCAACTGCAAAAGAAATACAGACTACTTATTTACTTCTATACATTCCATACAGCAGATCGAAGGAATCCGGGCAGTAAAGTACAAGAAACGCATAAATCGTCATGCAACAGAGAGAAGTAACCTACTACCAAGATCCAGGCTACGCATTTAGCGCTTCCACGTTCAAAGTTTCCAAGTGGACATCAAGTAGCGGTTTTGCCTGCAACAGCGATTTTTTAAATAGATGGATACATAAAACAATCAAATAGTGAAGAGAAAAAAAAAACACTTATATCACCAAATTCTTCTAAAGCCGAAAAAGATTTAAATATAAGAAGACCGTAGTCAACATAAAAGTGAAGCAAACATCGGCTATAAGAACAAATGTAAAGAGTATTTCACCTGTTCCACCATCACCGACGATAACAACTAACTACAAAGCGACTTAATTACTGAGAAAGCTAATAGATACAACTAACTACAAAGTGACCTAATTTCTGAGAAAAATGTTCTACCAGAAAAAGAGATTCAAAGGGCTGAACATGTTGTCAACCTAAAACATGAGACATTAAAATCCATAGATTTGACACATTATAGCAATGGTGATAAGATAGATACAATCATAACAGTCATACATAAATCAAAGATTACATACATAAATCATTATCTGGTGCACACGTGAGATGCAAAGCAAATGAATCAAAGATGTGGGAAGTTTCATATACATAATTTGAATCAAAGATACACTTATGAATTATTATGCCTGTTAAAAAGTAAGAATCAAAGATACAAATTATGTGCCTCTTAGATGTAGTATTCTTTAATTTGAATCAAGATCTGAAAAGTGCATCTAAATAAATCAAAGATTAAATACATAAACCATTAGTTGTATACATAAATCATTACATAAACGAAAGATTACATACAACATAAATCATTAGCTGCCTCATTAATAAATAGAATTATGGAGAGCACACCTGAGAGTACACCTGAGATGCATATATTAAATCACCAGCCACTTCAGTTCATGTTAATAAATCACCAGAACGATTCAAGTTAGAAAGATTCATACCAGGGATGCCTGCAAATCTTTGAAAAAATGGTAACCCTGCAGTTATGAAAACATTAAAAAAAAGTATTAAAAAAACAGAACAATATCACAAGTACCTGCACCTCTGCAACTTTTTCCTCATCTTCATCATCCTCATCACTATCATCTTCTTCGCTTCCGTCACCGTCGTGGTCATCGTCGTCTCTGGCTTCGTCGTTCTCTTCTTCATCGTCTTCTCCTCCTCGTCTTCATCATCATCCACCAATATGAACCGCAGCACCACCAATACAAACCGCAGCACCACCAATCGAACAGCAGAGCTACCACACTACTCATCGTCACCATCCATTTCCTCTTCAAATCCCTCCTCGTCAATGCTTCTGGAATATATTTATTTGGGGATTTGGGAAAAACAGGTGTGTTGACCAAAAATTTAAAAACTGGTTTTGTCCAAAATTTGAATTTTTTCTTCCGCTTTAGGTGTTTTAACCAAACTAAAACCCTATTTTGGCTTTTGACCCTTGCGGGATTTTGGCGCCTAAGATCGCGCACACATTTGTGAAAGAAATGGGAAAAATCGCGGTCAAACTTCACTAAAATCCAAAACACCCTTTTTTCCAAACCTTTTTTCCAAAACACCCTTCTTTACTCATTATCCCTATTTATTTAGGTTATAAGAAAATCTGGAATTGGGCTGCCAATTTGGAAGTTAAAATCTTGGTTTTACCCGATTGGGCTGATGGGCTGGAGTTGAACAGTAAAAAAAAAAAAAAAAAAAAAGGAACCAATCAAAAAAACACGTGTCAGCCTCTCCTTTAGAGGCTGTCTTCTTCTAAGATAGATAGATATGTCAAGAGATAATAATGTATGTCAAAAAGATAGATAAAGTTGTTATATATAATGATGAATATCTAGTTGGCTCTTATGACATATTGACATTGATGAGATGGAGCTTATAGCTTCTATCATGGCTTATCCGAAGCTGTTTCAATGGTTACGTGATTTTTAGGCGCACCCTCCACACATGTGGAGATATGATGTGGCACCATTCACACCATCAGTTTTCAAACTGGATTTAAACTGTGTGATTCAAATCATTTCAGAAGTGAGTCAAATCAATCCAAATGGACTAATTACACAAAAATCACCCATTTCGATAGGGTTCTCTTATTTAGTGATGGAAAATGACTTTCTTACGTGCACCAACCCGTCTTCGGTCTCAACTTGAAGACTTTATCACTGTTGGTTATCTTGTTTCTGATTGTCTGAGTTTTCATTTCAGGTTTTCCTTGTTAACTTTATCTTTTGTTAAACGAATTGGGGGCTTTCATGCCCATTATATATATATTGTCCAAGCAAGCATTGGGCTCGTTTCCTTGTTTAATTACATGTTTTGTGTGCATGGGAATTTTTTTCCAGGCCTTGTTAAAGAGCACTGATTTTCGAAAGTTGTATATAATTGAATGAGCTTTCCAACGCAACTTGAATCACTCAAATCGGAGTTGTATACGTAATGATATCGTGAAATTACTGAAGGCCTATCAATGCTGAACTTCATTGCATTCTGCAAAACATGAAGCCCACGTCTGAACTTCCAAGCCTGTGCCCGAAACGTTGTTGTTCCTCCTAGCACTTTTGAGCAAATTTTCGGGTCTGCATCTCATTCAGATCTAATGAAGAGATCTAATGAAGGATGGATTTTTTAGAGATAGATTAGATACACTAGAATATTCTCTCGCTAATAGCCCCATTTTCAGATCTAATGAAGGATGGATTTTTTAGAGATAGATTAGATACACTAGAATATTCTCTCTCTTATTCTTAGACACTTTTAGCATAAAACTAGTCTTAAAAACTCCAATCTTAGCTAGCTAATTGAGAAATTAGGTGGAATTGATGCTTGGGCTTTCTTCTCCAAGGTGTAATCCATCGTCTACTTGGTGTTATTATTCCATGGGATTGACGTTAAGGAACATCCTTTTCATGAGCTTTTATTGTATTTGGTACTAAACTCAATTTCTCCTTTTTATTTTCTATTTCATGAAGTTTATTTATGTTAATTGCTCTTATTTCCTTAGTATTATGAGTAGCTAAATTCCTACATAGCTAAATCATGTGAAAGTTGAAGAAATCCCCCTCTAATTGATGAAATTGGGAATGAGTAGTGTTTAATTGATGTTGTATTGACGGATTCATGTCTTAAAACTTGTTCTTAATACTTGAATTGACTTGATCACTTGATTCATTAGCTCACATACCACTTTTATAAATGTATGTTACGAAGGGGTGTGGGAAAATGGGTTTTAAGATCGTTGCTTATAATTGACTGAGTTGTTTAAATTTGATTAGGTGATGAGGTTTATCGATTGTCAATCGAGCAACTCTAGAGCGTTAATCTTGTTTCGGTCAGTTAAATTCTTAAAGGCGAACTGTTGAACCGGGCAGAGGGTACTAGGTTGTTGCATGACGTCTAACACCACTTTAGGGGTTTGCACCAACGAATGAAGTCGATATACTCGTTAGGTAGGTTGGTTTGTAATTCCCGGGTAATTCCCATTCCCGAATAATCGATCAGAGGGCGAAAGTAATCAATTGAACCATGTTTTGGCTATGTCTCTCTTATTATTTCTAGTTTTATTACATCATCGGTATAATTAAAACGTGAGCCATCCTTGATCAACCTAAACTAAGTCCAAGAAAGACTTTGGTATTCGACTGATTCCCCGTGAGATACGACATTGCTCACCTTCATAATACATCCGACCCGGTACACTGCCGGTTAAGGTTGGACCGTTACTATCTTAGCCATCAACCCGCCCCTGGGTGGGGGCAGTGCTCCCACCGAGATCTGAAAAACGATTTAGTTTTGTTGGAAAAAAAAAAAAAAAACTACTATTAATGCCCCGGTCGATCTTTGAATTTATTCGATCCGGTGTCCCACTCAAAAAAAATTATGAATCCGCCACTAGATCCGAATGGACAAAAATCTTTTTCCTTACCAAAAAAAAAATTCCCACCCCACATGACCATTGCTAATGTTTTTTTTTACGGGATATACATGTGTGATACTTCCATTCATGTGGAGTGAAGGGTGGCTTTATCGAAACCGCCAATTTTTAAAATCGAATTTAAACTGTGTGGTTTAAATAGTTTAATCCGTCATTTCACCCTAAAATACATTCTCTATCCATGTATTTCCTTTATCCATGTATTTCCTTTTTTTTACCACTTAAGCATGCTGTCGGTATACCCTTTCGTTTTTAGGTCCACTGTCGGCGGCATACGTACTATCATTCACTATGTTCACTTTTACGTAGTTCCACAGCTCAACTACTTTACTTCTTTTTCTTTTAAAATTTTTTTTTTTTAATTTTTTTTTTAAAGAAAGATCAACTACCAATTTAATCAGCGTTTACAAAAGATCATATATATTCTATTTTTTTCAATGTAAATTATAAATTTTGTAAAATTTCTTTTATTTTATAGCATTTATCTAGATTCGTCTGGTTCATTAATCTTGAATAAAGATTCTGTAAGCTAAAAAAACATGTATTAAAACTGTATAATAAAGAATTCGTGAAAGTATCCGACGTGAGTGTTCTAACGCATATATTTGCCCCTTAAAAAATAGTTTAAAATGGATTTGTCAAATTAAGAGTTTTCATGTTAAAAGTTCGTGTTTTAGTCATTCTTCCAACTTAATTCACCAAGCTTTTAAGCTGACAAAATAGCCATCCGGCCTCTTTCAAAACACCTTCCTCCTTTTAGCATTGAGAAATGTTGTGCCGAAACAAAATAATCACAACAAAATACCACAAGACACAGTTTTACAACATTGATCTTTATGTAATTCGTAGGAATCAATAGGACGTCGCACGTCATAATCAATGGTGTAAAAATATATTTGTGGTATTTTTTTATGACCATTTTGTTGTGCCACTAACATTACTCGGATACTGTTGTTCTGAAAAACAAAAACAAAAACAAAAAAGATTACCATTTTGCCATTTTTACTAGCTACTACAATAGAAATATGACAGTTTTTTCTTGAAACAACACGAAAGAGGCGGGTTGCACACTTGCACATGTTTAGTTGGCTGATGGGAAAAATCTGGATACCATTAATGTGTATATGTTACAATCATGGGAACTGTGAAGAATAATACAAATGTCTACTGTTTTTATTTATTTATTCCATTTACTAAACAAATTGTTTACATTAAAATTCTTTTCCTCACATTTCCTTTTCATTTCCATGTGAACTTTGTCGGGCCCATGCAAGTAAAAGATATGTTTTTCTTTTTCTTTTTCTTTTTAGTGGAAAAGGAAAAAGCTTTAAAATTGCATGTTCATTTTTGGTCTTGAGGATTTAAGGTTTACATAAGTAATGATTGCACCCAACATGCTTCTATATAAAGAGATAAGATTTCCCATTTAGTCCTATGGAGTTTTCATTTCATATTTGAGCTTTTTTTTGCTTAGTTTTACATTTTCTTACAGAAAACATGGCCAAAATGGTAAAAGGAAGATTAAAGCAGTGTTTGCTCTATCTTCTTGTTTGTTCTCTAATAATACTGAAAACAAATGGATTTTTTGTTGGTATTACATATGTTGAAGATGCTGTGACTAAAGGAGCAGGTACTAACATTTTAATTTCCTTTGTTTTCACTTTATTTGGAAATTACAATTTCCCCTAATTTATTTGTTTTATTTTAATTTTTCAGATGAAAAAGAATGATTTTTATTTATTTATATATACTTTTGATTTTTGGGGGTTTAATGTATGTGTATTAATTTGTGCTAAATTCTTTGCAGTGTGTTTGGATGGTAGTCCACCTGCTTACCATCTTGATAAGGGATCTGGTGCAGGAATCAATAATTGGTTGGTCCATATCGAGGTTCGTGTTTTTTTTTTTTCTTTCTATAGAATTGTATTGTCGCGCGCCCCGATCAGATAAATGTTGCCGCAACAAATGTTTAGAATAATTTAAATAACTAGTTTCGATTTATACCAAAGGAACCTATATAATATACAATCAAGTCATTAAGTTACCTTTATTCAGGTTACCCGATCATTCGAATATATTCTACTAGTCCGTCCCAGATTCAATTCATGGCTTCGTCCTAGTTGTTAAAGGACTAAATTTGTGTTAATTTTTTCATGTGAATGAATGAACTGTAGTAATCTGATTGATAAAAATTTGAAGGGGGGAGGATGGTGCAACAATATAACAACATGTTTAGAGCGAAAAGATACGCGATTAGGATCATCAAACCAGATGGTAAAGCAACTTGCTTTTTCAGGAATTTTAAGCAACGGCCCAAAATTTAATCCAGGTACTTATTTTTAATTCTGCATTTTTGGATTAATTATTATTTTCTTCCCATTTGATGTATATTTTTTGTTTTCCAGACTTTTACAATTGGAACAGAGTCAAGGTTAGGTACTGTGATGGTTCATCGTTTACCGGTGATGTTGAAGCAGTTGATCCTGTATGTTTTTTTCAAAAATGTTTATATTTTAGCAGTTAATTGTTAATGTTTTCTTGCGAATTTTTAATGGACACGAACGGGACAATTTTATCAGGCTACAAATCTTCACTTCAGAGGAGCACGGGTTTTTCGTGCTGTTATTGATGATCTACTCGCGAAAGGAATGAAAAATGCTGAAAATGTAAGTTCATATGAATAATTGAACTTTTTCTTATATACAGGAAACTTATAAAACTATGATATGATAATATACAGGCTGTGCTCTCTGGATGTTCTGCTGGTGGCTTGACTGCTATTCTTCATTGCGATAACTTTAAGGCGCTCGTACCAGTTACTATAAAAGTAAAATGTTTCTCAGACGCGGGTTATTTTATCAATGTGTAAGATATTATTACATCGTCGTATAATTTGAAATTATTTTCAGATTTATCATTTTTTTTGGTGTCTTTCGAGACTAATTTTAAGAGTTGAACAGGAATGATGTGTCAGGAGCACCACATATTGAAAGTTTCTATAATGATGTTGTTATGACACATGTATGTATGATCATCCTCCTACCAAAAAACCCTTTTTTGTTCTTAAAAACGGCGTCATAGACGACAATTGGTAAAATGAAATGACAAAATCAGGTCGTTTTGATTGCAGGGATCAGCGAAAAACTTGGCCCCTGCATGTGTCACGAAAATGAAACCGAGTTTGGTATGATTAGATTATAATGTAAACGTTATGATAAATCATTCGGGATAAATGGGGAATTTAACTGAAGTATTTTGTTGATGTTGCAGTGTTACTTTCCACAGCATATGGCACAACTAATTCAGACACCATTATTCTTGATAAACGCAGCATATGATTCATGGCAGGTGAGAATGGTGTTTGGCGATGTATGTGTGTGTGTGTATATATTCAAGCATGATTTAATATCTTATTTTTTATCAGATAAAAAACTCGGTGGCTCCAGGTGTTGCAGATCCTCATGGGATCTGGCACAGCTGCAAACTCGACATAACACAATGCTCGTCTAACCAGCTCCAAATCATGCAAGGTTAATTAATGCTAATCTCTTCCTAACTATTTTTAGCACTTATTCATGAGAAAGTCTTCCTTTCCTACATTCATTGATTCTAACACACATATATGTATTGCTTTGGAAAAAAAAAAAAACAGATTTCAGGTTACATTTCTTGAATGCATTGGATGAATTAGGCCCGTCTTCGTCAAGAGGATTGTTTATAAACTCTTGCTATGCACACTGTCAGAGTGAAATGCAAGAGACTTGGCTCAGGAACGACTCTCCTGTACTCGATAACAAAGTAAGCAACCCTTTGATTCCAGAAAATCTACAACGAAACGTCCTCAATAAGGACATCTACTAATTTAAACACGACATGTGATATCAGACACCCCACCCCGGTATATATACTTATGATCTGCTTATTTATCATTGACACATTGCATTATGATGTTATATATGGCAGACACTTGCAAAAGCAGTTGGGGATTGGTATTATGAAAGAAGCCCATTCCAGAAGATAGATTGTCCGTATCCATGCGACAAAACGTGTCACAACCGAGTATTCGATCCACAAGAACAGCCGGTATAAACAAACAACATTTCTCCTCCACTTATACGATTCTTGCTACATAACACTTTTTATATATATATATAAAACAAAAATCCCAATGTTTCATAAAGGAAAGAGGAAATCTGCCTCATTATTCTTACAAATAGAAACACTACCATTGCACTAGTGTGTGCTTGGTGTCTTCTTTATTACAACAATGTAATGAATTGCTCATAATGATCATCGTTTATTGCTATTTTCTAAAATTACTTCAATGTATGAAATTGCTACTTTCAAACACGATGGCTTTGATATACTAATCAGATCAACGGTGGAGGATATAATAAAGGACAGCCAGTGACCAGTGGTATAAGCATAGCTGAAACAAAATGGATTGCAAAAGACACAAACAAAGTGGTAAATGGTAAGAACAATAATGATATAATCACAAGCAAATTAGTCAGCAGCAGAACTAATACAATTTCCTTACCGGTCCTGCAGCCTTTGCCAAACATGTATTCCTACCTTGCTTGGTGAATGCTGCTTCGGAATGTGGGTTTTCGCTCTAGTTTAAACCGCACTGCTTCGCCTGCCAAGGTTATTGATTGACATGCTATGTGAATATTGAAAGTGCAAGCACATGAACACTGCAGACACAAATATTGAAAGTACAATCAGTGCAGAACTCTAAAAAAAATCTTAAACATGATTGTGCAAGATTTTTAGTCCTCTCAACACAGGCATCATCATGCACAATCTTGTTCCTCCAAAATCATATCATGTACTATCTAAAAAGGTAATACCGTTGTTTCTTGTCAAACGGATGCATCGACAAAGATGAGAAATTGAACACTCGACGAGGTGGGACTACCATCACCACGCCATCATCTTATATATTAATTAACCATTAATCAAGCATGCAGAATTAATAATAATAAAGCCAGAGCCTGTAGAGTTTAAGCGAAAGCGGATCGTAACCCTGTGGGAGAGGTCACTTCGGCTTCTTCTTAACTTACCACCGCAGGTCGGCTCGGTAAGAGTGGAGGTCGGGTAATGCAGTACAGGTCGAGATGGCGCGGGGGGCTCGACGCAGGTCGGCTAGACCCTTCCTTATTCGTATTTGGCACACATGCTTAATAATACCAGATAAACAAGGAAAGAATTCAATGATATAATGACATTGATATTGTCATTTAAATATATCCATAATTATCCCTAAATTGTAGTGATTTACATGTATTAATCTTTGGGGAAATAATAATAATAATATAATTCCTTGCAGGGTAAGGAAAGGGATGAGTCATCCCCTATATAAACAACCTCTAAGGAACTACGGAGACTTGATTCCTGAAACATAACAGAGATCGTGAGCGAACTTTAAGATACCTGCTCGATCCTAAAAATCACCCAAAAACACATCCTCGCTCATATTACTCCTAGATTAAACTACCTGATTTATTCATGATTTGAGATCCAACATCACAAACACAAACCAATCTTGAACTGAAATGATACCAAAAATGTAGACCAAGAGTTCCGAGGAGAGCCACTTTTCAAACTCTAGTTTACCTCTTTTATGGTGACTTTGGAGCTTTTATGCATTTGTGGTAGTCGCAATGGCATAAAATTTCTTATCAACTTAGCTCATTGCATGTGACGCACACATGCTGAACTTCAGACATATGGGCCCCAACCACGTAAAGGCTATATACCTTTCGATTCTCAGTTTTTTTTTTTTTTTTTTTTTTTTTTCCACAATCAATTTGTTCAAATAAGCTTGATAATAATCACTCCACTCAAAAATGGTTACACTGGTTGGCATTCAAGACTTGCAAAATAAATGCCTAATTTGGCAATGCAAGTGAATTCCATTAAAGAATTGGTGACAGTTATGAGGGCATCTTTCCCAACATACTACTGCAAAGAACAAACTTAACTACGAAATGAATGTAACCAGGTGTAATACCTAACAACTTCACAGTGCAAAGAGCATCCTGGTTGCGATATTGAACATTGTTTTGCCCATCTTATCAAGAAAACTATGGCATTTTGTTCCATTGTCTGAAAGACTCACCTATACAAGAATGGAAAACTAACAGATGCTCCAAGTCAAAATCGGAGATTAAGGGACAGTTTTAGATGTCATTACCACTTAACTAATATGTGTTACAAACATTAATGGCAGGGATATGCTTCAATAACTGAAAAGGCTATGACTATCATTGGCTATTTGTCAAACAAAAGCAAAATTCAGAAATTCACCTTTTGCAACATTACCTTACCCCAGCTATCCCGTGTTGTGCAAATCAAAATGAGCAATGGCTTACGGACATCTGTTAAGCAGTAAACTGCGAATGGAAGTTGAGCAATAAGCGGTGAAAAAAAAAACCATTAACAAAAAATAAAATGAATGGCGTATGAAGATGGATAGAATAATAAAGGAGAAAACCTAGACAATTTCAGTTGAGATGGTTTACCCAAACAAAGTATACAGGCAGCATTGATTTGTGCCCTTGAAGGGAAGCATGAGATTCAACATAATTTAAGGTGAATAGGGGCTTAAACATGGATGGAAGTTTTTCAATAAAAAATGATAATAATCAGTAATAATAGTGTATCTAAACATTCAATACCACATATGAACCACCAACAATATGATAATAAACGTATCAACAAACACAAGCTGGGACTCCCGACTTAGGTAACTTATAGAAATATTCTAAGCATGTCACTTGGGATAGAAACAAAAGAGATTATTCCTCATTTTCATTAATCAGGAAAGAATATCTAGCTTTTAAAGTGATTTCATGCTAGACAGGAAGAAAATATGACAGTGATTCCGTACAGTGAGATTCAATGTCCTAGTAAGCGGTGTTCCCAGAACTTTTACTTCTTGTATGAGGCTAGCTAAAACCGGGAGAGCCATCATTTCATTTTCTTTTTTGCCCAACTGTGATACAACTCTCAATGCAATGATGAAGAAATGTGTTTAAGAGATCAGACTACTGTCTAAAAGCTCTGGTTAGACCCAACTATATATATAAGGATTAAGGCCTTGCAGTAAATGCCTTTGGAGGTCAGAAAATCTCAGCAGAGAAAGTTTTAGAATGGAAATACAGATTCAAGATGAAAACTGAAATGTACAAAGATTTTCAAGGGGATTCAAGATAGCCAAAGAAATGTACAGACATTATTATGGCAAGTGTGTTTGCCAATGTTTTCATTCAATCAATACCTTTCATGCCATCAGCAACAAATTAAAAATTAACACAACAGCATCAGGAAATGGGGAATTTATGGCTCAAAGATGAAATTAGGATTTAGATCTACTCTTCATGGCTATAAATGTAGACAAGATCACAACTAAATTAGGCAAATGTATAATATATTTCCATACTTGCAACCCAGCCTTGTGCACAATAAAGAGAAAACACTAAGGACAGGATATAGGAAATGGAAAAGAAGTATAAAAGGACATTTTACAATCCAGACATACTACATTCTTATCGGTACAAGATATATGGAAACAGAAAAGAAGTATAAAAACGACATTTTACAATCCAGACACACTACATTCTTATGGGTACAAAGGTACAGAAGATAAAAAGCAATCAATGAAATCAGTCGTCGGCATTGAAATCAATTCTTGTTGCACATTACAATAGGTAATGGAGAGGCAAAGGCTGAATATTCCGCATCGTTCCAGAGCTAAAAGAAAATCATCTGAGACAGTTTCAAAGGCTTGTTGCAGAACAAAGCAGATATCAAAAGAGATGAAATAATGTAATAACACATGCTATTTTCAAGTTCTGTGCGATGACAGGAATAGAAAACAGTAATTAAAAAAAAAATCGTTCCTCCATGCAACAAAATAAATATTCAAGAACATACAAAGCTACTGAGATTAATTTTTTTTATACAACTCCTTAGTTCAGCACGAATCAAATAAAATGGAGATCATGCTTGATTGCATATCTTCCTCTTCTTCTACTTTTGTTTCAAGATTTTCACTTTCTTACAAAACTATTCTGAGCCTACTGCCACTTGTAATGATTCAGGCTTACATACAAGTAATCCCAACTTGACTTCTACTTTCTGGCTTAAACGAATAGCCACTAACATTAGCTAATGAATACAATTAATTGCCATAAACTCTAAGAGGGAAAAAAACACGCACACACACACAAAGCATTCAACTTTCTCCTTGTCCATTACTCCATTAGAACTGGAAACAACAAAAACGAACTAGAGTACTGACATACAATACTTTATGCTTTGAACCAACACAAGCTATTCACAATCAAGAAGGGCAATCTGTTGGAAGCATCCCTACTGTACCACAGAGGTTGTTTCCAAGCTGCATCAAGACTCCTCGCCGGTGAAGCTGTTGTTTACATGAATAGAAAGAATTTGATAGGAAAAAATGAAAAATAAAAGTAATGACGATTGTTTAAAGCACAATCCACATATACAAAGTCGGATCTGGATCGATTAGTCAAACAAAGATAGATACTATATTAAACCTGTTTTGCTTAGCTGAATAATCTCTTATGTCATCAAACATCGACATCAACTGGAAATATCTTTAATTCAACATAAAACCAATAATTTAATGATAAAAAACGTCCAAACCTGTCATATCTTCCCGTCAACAATAAACAAAAACACGCAATCCACATAAACTAAAAATCAATTTCATCCATTCTTCTAAAGTTTTCAAATTTAAATACACCCAAATCAAATTACTCCCACACAATTAAATACACGTCATAATCAAAAGAAAAAAGATCACTGAGATCTAGCACAACGCTGCTGGATTAGCCTGATTGACAATTAATTCACCGTGGCCTCCGATTCAGTTGGTGCAAGGCGGGAACTCAATTCACCAAACGACAACCATACACATGTATAACAATGAAGTCAGCGGCGAAAGAGTTCCCGACCTGCACCAAGCGAATTAGAGACCGCCGCAAAAAGAAGCTTCTTCAAAAGATGAACTCTAGAAAGGTAGGGAACAAGCTGCGTTTGCAGATTTTTTTGTACTGGAATTTGAAAGCATTGATTTATAGATCTGGAAAGAAAGGGAGAAAGTTGTTGGCGAAGAAGCCTACGGCGTGAGAGATGGGAATAGATGAGCGGGGATTAGGGGGAAGGAGGCACCTTTTATAGATTCGACACGCCAATAAGAGGATGACGCGTGGAGTGATGACCGACTGGACGTGAGTATGAATTGTTGACGAAATGCGGCGTGCTAGGGTGTAGGATACCTGAATATGCGTTTGTAGGAATTTTACAATATTGCCACTCAGAGTGTGGGGCCAATGAGGGTGTAGTAAAAATATACTCCCTCCGTTTTTTACGTCATGAAATAAAATTCACACAGATTAAAAATGTAATTAATATGTCCTAAATATAGTCTTTGAAATGTATTTTTATCGAAATGTATTTTTATTGGTAAATGTGTTTTAGATTGGAAATGTATATTTTTTTATTGGAGATGTAAATATTTTATTGGTAAATGAGGATAAAGTAATAAATGATCATTAAAATGTCTGATAAACGACAGATAAATAAAAAATGAGTAAATTGTGAAATGCGATGATTAAAAAAAAGCGAAGGGATTACTTAAGATGTATATTTTTCTTTTTATTCAAAATGATTTTTTTGTAAAACACGACCGTAACGCTTGGCTCCCGAATACTGAAGCTTTATCCTTAAGAACGCGTTAGTAGCGTATAACGTTAAATAAATCTAAAATTATACGCCACTTCTACGCCATCGTATCAAAAATAAAGCAACGGAAGTCCAAATGACTCGGGTAAAAACCATAAATCTACTTTGAATAGAAAACAAACCGTCTGCAGGGGTAAAAGGAAAAGCTTACAACAACGGTAATGAGCTTACAACGTCACGATGTCCCAAAGAGAAGATACAAAGCTAGTCTTACAAACTTGAAATAAAAGTACAACAAACTTATAAGAGAATCTACAAGATAAACCGTATAACCTTTAAAAGAAAAGTGAAGGAAAACATCGAGTGACTTCAACGCCATCAAAACGCGTCATTGTACTCCTCGACGAGCTCAAGGCTAACTCGATCAACTGTTTCGCCTTCTCACCCCAAAACACATAGAAAAATATGCATTCGAGGTAAGTACAACGTACTCGTGAGAGAAAGAGGTTTATGATAACAACTATAGTTTATAAAGAAAAGATAATTATTTAATTAGTTATTTAAGGGAGACCGACTCAATCTAGGGTTCACTTCACGCTCATCAACACGTCGTGACTAACTGTTTCTAACTTAGCTTATCTATGTTACAACCGCACTCAAGGGCACTACGCGCGATCCACCTCAGCAGAGTCCCTCTGTACTTAGGGTCATTGACCTACAGAGTTATTCTACCTTGGGAACACTCTATTGCAACATATTAGTGGATCACACCAATATCCACGAAGTCTAGAAAAGGTAGACTCCGATAGCACGCACACCCTCAAAGAGAGTCCCTCCGCACTTAGGGTCTTTTGACCTACGAAGTTCTTCCACCTTAGAGAGGTAGCACATGCATCGCGATTTAGCCTGGTGCCTAGCCAAGAGAGACATGTTGTTTAATCTTTTACTAGTCACATCGTTGTTTATTAAGTTATTAACTAGCCAACCTAAGTGTTTTCAAATAATCTCCTCACCCATACTACTCTCTTCCTAGACCACTGACACGGACCACCCTAGCACATACACGACATTGATGAATCCTAATTCATCAAAGCACAAGCCTATCATGCTCTTCCGAGCGGATCCGAACTTCAACTCCTTTAAGAGTACATTCGGTGTTTTAACCGAAGCGAATCGAAGCTCAATTCAGGCTTGTCTATATTTATACCATATTAACATATCATATATAAAGGTTTCATAAAGATAAATCATGTTTATAAGGTCAACAACAACCCACAAAGAAAGAAGGACAAAACAAGCTAGACGCCCGCTTAAGCCCCTGACGCCCGTCTCGACCTTTATCGAACGCCCGTCAAAAGCGGGCGCCCGTCCACTATACCCAGACGCCCGTCCACCTAACACGCTTTCAATCTCGAATGTAAAAATAGCACTTGCACGCCCGTCCGGTTAAGCCAGACGCCCGTATGAGACACAACCCTAAGCGAGGCGCCCGTCCGGATAATCGGGCGCCCGTCCACCTGAATCGACCAAAACCCTAATATCATCACCATGCGATTTCCAGATCGTATTTCAACCAAAAGCAATGAAGAAATTAACACAAGAAGCACGTAAAATCTTCATCAAAAGACACCATATACTCTATAGACATTAATCAATGCAACCTCATCCTCTAACACCAAAACTTCTTGAGAAAAGATCTAATCCTTACAACTAAGAATTGAAATCATAGAATAGCTTTTCTTACCTAATGCAACCAGAAACCGCTCCAAAACTCGGAGGAAAGTCAGCTGCAACACCGCTAAACCGATAGAATCAGTAGCCCTCTTCGCAACGATTCCAAGCCTTAAACTCGATCTGAAAGAGATGAGTCTTTCTCTTAGAATTGTGTTGAACTCTCTCTTGTTCTCTCCTCCTCTCACACGGCCGCCCAAGGGTAAGGGAAGGGGTGAATTCTGATTTTTAATTAGGTTAGTGATTAGCCTTTGCAAACAAATCCGTTTATATACCCACTCCCCTAACCTTAGCTTTTCCTTTAATGCCCTTGTTTAACAAAACTGATTTTCCTTTTAATTATATAGGTTTCGAATATATATAAATTTACGTATATACCTTAAATCGTTTAATTAAATCACACGAAAAACTGACTTTTAGTTAAAAGGCTCTTTTACCCTTTTCTGAAAAGTCGGGATGTTACATTCTTCCCCCCTTAAAGAAGTTTCGTCCTCGAAACTTGACAGAACCAACTCCACTTTCATCTTAGATACCAGCTTGCCCACTTTCTAGTTCACTTTCAAAAACAAACATTATCTCCAACTGATTTGAACCTTATTATTTTCAACATCAAGACTTCGACGCGTCCATCACAACTAATCTAGTACTTCAGACCCAAGCACCATTCTATCTTATCCACACACAAAACATCTACCTTATACTCAACTCTTCTAACCCAACTTCTTAAGCTCTTCCTAGAACCCTGTGTCCCAAGAGTCATACATCCATCCACTAATTAACAGTAGAATTCTTCCAGGTTCTTTGTCCATTCATCACCCTTACAGAAGTTTCCAGACTTACGCAAAGGTTACTCTGATCTATACATTCGCCTTACCCTCAAGAGCTGACTATTAACTTAAGGAACTTCAATTCCGCCTTGCTATCAATTCAGCACTAAACCATCTATAACACCCAAACCCTAGACAAACTTCAATCTTTACTAGTCTCCAAAAAAAAGTAACCACATAAACTTCTTCTACCAGACTTACAAGGATTTCCTATAGACAAGAATACAACTTTGATAGTGAGTTTATCAGCAACCATAACTTTATAGTCCAACAGAATATTGGAGTTGTGAAAGAGTTTATTTTTAAACAACACATCTATAAGAAACAAAGTTTTAAACTTGTCCTCACCTTGATTCCAGAAGAAGGGTAAGAATGGTTATGCAAATCTTTTGAAAATTTGAAACTACTAAGGGAGATAGCAAATAGGAAAATCTTGAGATGTGTAATACAGAATGAAGACGGATTGAACCTGGTTCACATGCATATGATAAAACATTTGTTTAGATAATGCAAAATGGATGATATATAAAATTTGCCTATATGAGGGTACTTGTGATAAGTCACTAAAAACAAAAGTACTCTGACCGAGACATTTATCACAAAATAGAGGTCATTCTACAAAATCCAGATTGAAACATTTTCCTTTCTCTTGAAATTATTGGTATGATTGAATGCAAAAGAAAGACAAACTTGCTATTAAAGAGTTCAATAGAAAGGTCTAGAAGTGGAAGAAGTCTCAAATATTATTCAAATATGTACTTATACATATGATAAATGTATATAAAGATTTGAAGACGACTGATATTCTCTCGAAAGATTTCATGTTGAAAATCCAAGTAAATTGGTGAAATGTTGTGAAAGGGGTCATGAATGATTACGTGGAAAGAAAGCAAAAGAATTCAGAAAATGCATATTCTATTTCTTTCAACAACCGTTGCAGTTAAAATATTATTTTTGAAAGCGGGGAAACATCTTCTCCAAAGGTTCAAGGATAAAGGTAAACCGGAGAAGTGCTTCGTGAAGAAATCATAAGTGACGACTGAGTAAAGAAAACACAAGAGTTTCGAATAGTGCATGTTTTTGTGTCGTTCAAAGATTCACACAATAAGGACTATTGTGATTTTGTTAAAAGGTTTTGAATTGAAGGGGAAAGTGTTCAAAGGATAAGGACAACCCTTTGTTCTTAAAAAAAAAATAAAAAAAAAAATCAGAAAGCCATTTCTTCCAATTTGAAGAAAGAAGGTTTAGAATAAAACAAAACAACTTAACACCTGTAGTAAAATTTTTTTTTTTTCTTTGTCGAGGAAAACTCTTAACAAAATAAGTTGCATGCTAAATCCTTTATCAAACGTAGCTTTAAAAGACGTGCATGAGTTGTAAGGGAGGTTCAACTACTCGCTTATTCAAAGACAAAAATTTCATAAGGAGTAAAAGATGCAGTATCTTGAAAGTAATTATCGATAGAACTTTTGAACACATGTATATAATTTTTTTTTTTTTAAAAGTAGCCTGGAGTTACTAAATAACACTTTGGTAAGGAATGGTTGTTCACGTATTCTTACCGGAAGACAAAGGATTATGTAATTAAAATGGATGTTTTGAGAAAGTTTGATCTTTCCACTTGTTTTAAAATGTATAAAATTCTAATAAAAGAGTTGAGTCTTTAAACAAAAGTTTTCTGCACCAAAACATCGTGTATGGGATGCATTGAAGGTAATCACTAGGATGTAAAAGTGTATTGACCCGAATTTGCTAAACATGATGCAATGAAAGGGTATACAGTTGCCAGTTCAAATAGTTCAAAGGATGAGAAACTCATTTCCTTTAAATCAAGCATTTGACACTATGAAAACATCTTCATAAAAAAAAAAACATCAAAGTATCGCACACTTGAAAAATAAAACTTACACATGGAAGAACTCTTACCGAGTTCAAAAGTTTCAAACGGATGATCCAATTACCACATTGGTCACAAATGGTATGCAAGGGAAAAACATTTGAAATTAGAGGTAACTAAGTGTGAATCCAAATGATTATAAAAGTACCTCGTTAAAGAAAACATGGGATTGGAAAGTCACCATGTAAGTGTTTCTTGTCACAAAAGGGTATTAAATCTACAACACTTAATATCTACTCACTAAACTTCTTATTTTGGATAACAAGTAAGTTAGGGTCTTATGCTTCAAAGCCTTCCCAACACATACTACCCCACACCTAAACTTCCAAGGTGAAAGAATGTTGTCTAGCCTTTCATGAACAAGTACTTAAATAATTTTAAAAGTTTAAGTACGTACGTCAACCATGAAATGATTGACTTGTACAAAACAAACCAAACTAATTTTGAACATGATGTAAAAAGAAAAGTTGTAGGTATACAAGCTTTACATATGCTACACAAAATTCAGAATTTATGGAAAAGCATAAGTTGGTTAAAAATAATTATTTTTGTCTACTGCTGCAAGCTGTCAAAACTTTCAGAAATTTATAATCTACATTATTTTGCAGATTGAACTCAAATTAGAAAGAATTAGCACTTGACTCCAAAACAAAAATTTCAGATCAGAGAGTTTTCTACAACATATCAAAAATTCAAGTCATTTGAAAATGTTTAACTTATTCAAAACAGACTCGTAAGTAAGAGTACCGCTGCAGAATTTTCTGAACAGAGTACTCCTCCTTGTTAAACAATTTATGAACAATCCATATTGAAAACTAAGTTGACGCCAAAATAGAAAATGTAGATAAGGCAATTTCCTAAGTGACTGCAAATTTATAGAATTTTTGAAACATCAGAGGTAATATTAAAAGACATATAGAAACGTGAACAAAGTTGTTTTACTCGTTTTACATAACACCAAAATACAAAATCAAGGTAATGATTGAATCAAAAGGTCGCAATAGGAAAACTTTAAATCCTCCAAGGAAAGAGCAAAAGGAGAAAAGTCTAGAAGCTCCAAAAGAAGAGAAGGGTTCTGCTAAAGATCCTAGAAGGAACACTGAGAGGCATCACATAAAGGATGTGAGCTTGGAACTCTAACTAACCTTTGCCAAGGAAGACTCTTCACCTGGTCCTAGTGAAACTTGACCAAGGTCTAAAGATTCTTAGTTTTTACGATTTGCCACCAAGAACAAAAGAAGTCAGAAAGGTTCTAAAAGATCTAAGATACCTTATCTTAAAACAAAAGTTTAGGTCAGCAAAGAAACTTCTATGAATTCCTGCAATTCTGAAAGATCAAAGAAGTCAGAATGGTTACTAAGTAGTCTTAAAGGTCTTATCTTAAGAAAGGGAAGCCTAGAAAAGCAAGGAACGCTTCTCTCTGATACCAACTGTAACGCCCCGCTCCCAGATACCGAGCCCTTATCCGGAAGAGAACGTTCGGCGCGTATAACGTTAAATAAATCTAAAATTATACGCCAGCCTCTACGTCATCGTATCAAAAATAAAGCAACGGAAGTCCAAATGACTCGGGTAAAAACCATAAATGCTACTAGAATAGAAAACAAACCGTCTAGGGGTAAAAAGGAAAAGCTTACAACAACGGTAACAAGCTTACAACGTACGATGTCCCAAAGAGAAGATACAAAGCTAGTCTTACAAACTTGAAATAAAAGTACAACAAACTTATAAGAGAATCTACAAGATAAACCGTACAACCTTTAAAAGAAAAGTGAAGGAAAACATCAGAGTGACTTCAACGCCATCAAAACGTCATTGTACTCCTCGACGAGCTCAAGGCTAACTTTGATCAACTTGTTTCGTCTTCTCACCCCAAACACATAGAAAAATATGCATTCGAGGTAAGTACAACGTACTCAGTAAGAAAGAGAAGCTATGATAACAACTATAGTTTATAAAGAAAAGATAATTATTTAATTAGTTATTTAAGGGAGACCGACTCAATCTAGGGTTCACTTCATGCTCATCAACACGTCGTGACTAATCTGCTTTCTAACTTAGCTTATCTATGTTACAACCGCACTCAAGGGCACTACTGGCGCATCCACCTCAAAGAGTCCTCTCGTACTTAGGGTCATTGACCTACAGAGTTATTCTACCTTGGGAACACTCTATTGCAACATATTAGTGGATCACACCAATATCCACGAAGTCTAGAAAAGGTAGACTCCGATAGCACGCACACCTCAGCAGAGTCCCTCCGTACTTAGGGTCTTTTGACCTACGAAGTTCTTCCACCTTCAGAGGTAGCACATGCATCGCGATTTAGCCTGGTGCCTAGCCAAGAGAGACATGTTGTTTAATCTTTTACTAGTCACATACGTTGTTTATTAAGTTATTAACTAGCCAACCTAAGTGTTTTCAAATAATCTCCTCACCCATACTACTCTCTTCCTAGACCACTAGACACGGACCACCCTAGCACATACACGAGACATTGATGAATCCTAATTCATCAAAGCACAAGCCTATCATGCTCTTCCGACGGATCCGAACTTCAACTCCCTTTAAGAGTACATTCGGTGTTTTAACTGAACGAATCAGAAGCTCAATTCAGGCTTGTCTATATTTATACCATATTAACATATCATATATAAAGGTTTCATAAAGATAAATCATGTTTATAAGGCTGAACAACAACCCACAAAGAAAGAAGGACAAAACAAGCTAGACGCCCGTTTAAGCCCCTGGACGCCCGTCTGAACCTTACTGAACGCCCGTCCAAAGCTGGACGCCCGTCCACTATACCCAGACGCCCGTCCACCTAACACAGTTTCAATCCTGAATGTAAAAATAGCACTTCAGACGCCCGTCCGGTTAAGCCAGACGCCCGTATGAGACACAACCTAAGCAGACGCCCGTCCGGATAACTGGACGCCCGTCCACCTGGAATCGACCAAAACCCTAATATCATCACCATGCGATTTCCAGATCGTATTTCAACCAAAACAGCAGCAAATTAACACAGTAAGCACAGAAAATCTTCATCAAAAGACACCATATACTCTATAGACATTAATCAATGCAACCTCATCCTCTAACACCAAAACTTCTTGAGAAAAGATCTAATCCTTACAACTAAGAATTGAAATCATAGGAATAGCTTTTCTTACCTAATGCAAACCCAAAACCGCTCCCAAAACTCGTGAGGAAAGTCTGCCGCAACACCGCTTGGCCGATAGGAATCAGTAGCCTCTTCGCAACGCGATTCCAAGCCTTAAACTCGATCTGAAAGAGATGAGTCTTTCTCTTAGAATTGTGTTGAACTCTCTCTTGTTCTCTCCTCCCTCACACGGCCGCCCAAGGGTAAGGGGAAGGGGCTGAATTCCTGATTTTTAATTAGGTTAGTGATTAGCCTTTGCAAACAAATCCGTTTATATACCCACTCCCCTAACCTTAGCTTTTCCTTTAATGCCATTGTTTAACAAAACTGATTTTCCTTTTAATTATATAGGTTTCGAATATATATAAATTTACGTATATACCTTAAATCGTTTAATTAAATCACACGAAAAACTGACTTTTAGTTAAAAGGCTCTTTTACCCTTTTCTGAAAAGTCGGGATGTTACACGCACACTTTTTCGTTATTATGACTCAAACCTGAAGCCTTCTGGATATAAACCTCAGTGATTATCACTGGACCAATGACTTGTTGACAATTGAGATATATATTTGTCCGAACAACTATAATAAGAGATTTATAAAAGGAAACTTGAGAAAATATACTTTAAAAGCATAAAATTTATGTGGGATGCTTCATAAATAATGTATTGAAAACTATGTTTAGGTAGGATTTGCGTAGCATGGCACGTGAATTCGTAGTTTTTGGGTAGCCGCAAAATAAACCATTGATGATTAAAAAAAAATTATACACGCAAAACCCACATAAATCCTACGTATAGGCAATGTATGAATCGTAAAAATACGCAACGTTTAGGTGGAATTTGAGTAGGTTTCAGGGTGGGTTATGTTATTTACACGGATATCAAAAATCGGGTTGTTAAAAACGAGTCACTTATACGTATGATTTAGGTGGGTTTTGCGTGGGTAAATTTTTTTTTTAATCAGCGACGATTTATTTTCTGGCTACCGAAAACCCACGAATTTACGTGACGTGCTACGGAAATGATGAAAATTTAGGCCCAAACTCATATAAGAGTATGAGTCTTATCCCCAAAACCTAGATTGTGAGGTGAGTGAAGACTATCTCTTAATATGGTGGGCATTGGCGGACCTACATACAGCCAAGGGGGGCAATCCGGAAAAAATACACTAAAATTTATACGATACATATAGTTTGCCCCCCCTTAAATTATTTTTTTTGCCTTGAAAAATTTTATTGCCCCCCCTTACCCGAGATCCTGCGTCCGCCCCTGAATTGGTGGGTGATACAATAGCAAGTATCCAATGTGAGACAACTTTAACACGCCCCCTGAAGTGTGGGCCTAGAGCACTCTTAAGGCCAACAAAGAGGCCCAACACTTGCATAATAAATGGGTGGCTCTAATACCATGATGAAAATCTCGGCCCCAAACTCATATAAGAGGAGGGACCTCATCCCCAAAACCTAGGTTGTGAGGTGAGGGAAGTCTATCTCTTAATATGGTGGGTGATATAATAGCAAAAACCCAAAATGGGACAACTTTAACAGGAAATCCTACCGAAGCATAGTTTTCAATATATTATTTATGGAGCATACCACACAAATTTTATGCTTTGAAAGTATATTTTCTCAAGTTTCCCTTTGAAAGCAGGATCTCCGGTAAGAGGGGAAGTAAAATATTTAAAGACAAACAAAAAATTCAATTGGGTTGGGGCAAAATGTATGCATAGTATAAATATTAGTGTATTTTTTTCGGATCAAAGAGGGGGTA
The DNA here is from genome assembly GCA_026214975.1 of Gentiana macrophylla. Taxonomy (NCBI): domain Eukaryota; kingdom Viridiplantae; phylum Streptophyta; class Magnoliopsida; order Gentianales; family Gentianaceae; genus Gentiana; species Gentiana macrophylla. The sequence continues at coordinate 59,846 of JAOBSW010000340.1, read as the reverse complement.
GTGCCCCCTAGATTGTATGTAGGTCCGTCACTGCCACTAATTGTAGTATTGATTACATGTTGTTTCATTTCCATCTTCTCAATATATATATATATATATATATAACCATCCTCATTTGTGTTGTATTGATGTTAAGAAAGAAATAATAGAAACATTACCCTTTGTCTATTTCTTTTGGCATCCTTTTATTCCCTTTGTTTAAATTTTTTCATTTATATTGTTTTGTTATTATGTTGTTGCTACTCCAAATATAAGCAAAATACTATTTTCTTCAATAATATAATATTTCTTATATAACACGTTATCAGTACGAAACTCTACCGGCGGAGTATTCCATAGTTGGCGTTTCTTCCGTAGTTTAGGTAAAAAAATTATTTTTGCTCATTTCTGTTATTTTTTCTTAATGGCTAATATCAACAAACAAGAGTTTGTACCCCTAAACATATCGGGGGAAAATTATTTATCATGGGCCATTGATGTTAAAATGCACTTGGAATCTGTGGGGCTTGGAAAAACAATTGTTGTGAACAATACTGAGCCAAACCAAGACTGTGCAAATGCCATGATTTTTCTCTGTCATCATCTTGACGAGAAGTTGAAACATGAATATTTAACGGCGAAAGATCCGTATGAATCATGGAACCATTTGAAAGAAATGTTTGATCATTTGAAACTGGTTCTTTTACCAAAATCCAGGTATGAATGGCTTCACCTACAACAGCAAGATTTTAAAACTGTTACATAATATAATTCAACCATGTTCAAAATTACATCAGAGTTGGAATTGTGTGGTGAAAATGTGACTGATGAAGACATGCTAGAAAAAAAAACCTACCTTTCATGTCTCGAATGTGCTATTGCAACAACAATATCGAGAGAAAATGTTTACAAAATATTCTGATCAGATTGCATGTCTATTACTGGCTGAACAAAATAATGAATTGCTGATGAAAAATCATGAGTCCCGACCTACGGGTGCCAGTCCATTCCCTGAGGTGAATGCGACATTTTCTGGTCGTGGACGTGGTCACAGTGGAGAGTCTGCGGTCGTGGAAAATCCGTGGCATATCACACCGACAGTTGAGGCAAATTTGATAGATCAAAAGAATGACAGTGATGATCCAGATATTGATATGCCACTAATGCCACACCTGGATGTTGCGGATTTTTTGAACGATACCGCTTGATGGCTTCGGATCGTTGTGCCATTTGCATTTTCTTTTATGTTATTTTAATATGAATAAGTCTATCTAGTATGGATGTTGTTGGATTTTCCCTCTTTTGTTTTTAGTAATTTAAGATGTACTTCGAATTTTCATTAATATAAAATAAAGTTGTGTTTGCCATGTATATTTCTACGGTTATTTTTGTAGTAATAGTTGAGCCTTTAGAAAAAGATCCACGTGCATTTTTCGGTTAAATGCTAATACATGTCTATTGTAATGATACATAACAATCACATGTAAGCACTATTTTGTAATTGCATTCTGAAAAATTGTTTTTTTTTCCATTTCTTTCAGAAGATAAATGGAAGCTAAATACATCTAATGGCGATGACGGTATATGCCTTACGGATAGTGCTACAACGCACACTATATTGAAAAGCAAAGATTATTTTTTTATTTGAAAATGGGAGAAACAAATGTCAATCTGATTAGTAGATGATCTGAAAATTGATAGAAGGTTGTGGAGAAATCGTTGTTTTCTTCCCAAGGGGAACGAAAATTATTATAAACAATGCATTGTTTTCTCACAAGTCTCGAAGAAATTTGTTGAGTTTTAAAGATATTCGTCAAAATGGATATCATATCGAGACACAAAACGAGTTCAGTGATGAATATTTACAAATACAATTTCAGGAAAGAATTCGTGAATTAGAAAAGCTGCATGCTCCATCTTATGGCTTATATTATACAAAAATAACAGCAGCTGAAATTCATCACATAGTAGACCAGAAGTCTATTCATATTAATGATTTTATGCTATGGCATGATCGCCTTGAGCATCCCGGTTCCACAATGATGAGACTTATAATTGAGAATTCACATGGTCATTCGTTAAAAGGTCAAAAAGTGTTCAATTCTAGTAAATTCTCATATGTTGTTTGCTCACAGGGCAAATTAATTATTAAACATTCACCGGTTAAAGTTGAGACTGAATCACCTGCATTTCTAGAAAGAATCCAACGTGATATATGTGCACCAATAGATCCACCGTGTGGACCTTTTAAATATTTTATGGTGCTAATTGATGCATCGACAAGATGGTCACGCTTATGTTTATTATCTACTCGTAACCATGCGTTTGCTAGATTGCTAGCTCAAATAATTAAGTTACGAGCACAATTTCCTGACTATCCAATTAAGAAAATTCGTTTGGATAATGCCGGTGAATATTCATCTCATACATTTGATGATTATTGCATGTCAATTGGAATAAGTGTTGAACATCACGTGGCTCATGTTCACACACAAAATTGCTTAGCCGAATCATTTATTAAAAGATTACAATTGATTGCAAGACCATTACATGCATTTCTCAACTTCATGTATCGGCTTTGGGACATGCTATATTACATGCAACAACATTTGTGAGAATTAGACCGACAAGTTATCAAAATCATTCCCCCTACAATTAGTTTTTTACCACGAGCCTAATGTTTCACATTTGAGAATTTTTGGAGGCGCGGTGTACGTTCCAATTACACCACCTAAACGTACAAAAATGGGACCTCAACGAAGATTGGGGATATATGCCGGGTTTGAATCACCTTTGATAATTAAATATGTCGAGCCATTAACAGGTGATTTATTTACTGCACGGTTTGCAGATTGTCATTTTGACGAATCACATTTCCCGACATTAGGGGGAGGAAAAGTTCAACCGAAAAAAAATTAATTGGAAATATCGTTGAATTTCCTTGATCCTCGTACAAAAGAAAATGAACTAGCAGTTCAAAGAATTGTCCCTTTGGAGAAAATTGCGAATCAATTGCCGGATGCATTTAGTGAGACTAAAAGAATCACAAAATCTCACATTCCTATTGAAAATGTTCGGTCAAAATTGATGTTCTGAAGGACAAATTACAAGTGCTAGTGAATCCAGTGCGCTTTAAAGCGTGGTAGACCTATTGGTTCTAAAGATAAAAATCCTCGTAAAAAGAGGAATGGAGAATAATATTGTATCTAGAACCGATGATGGTCATAATAATGTTAGTGACAATATTCAACCTTATGAAGAGGTAGCCCCTGAAGAGCGGGATCCTAAAGAAAATGAAATTATTGAAAATTCAGTAAATTTTGTCACTACAAAAAAAAGTGTAATCGAAAAGATACGATTGTTGATAGTATTTTTGCATATAATGTAGCACTTGATATTATAGAAGATGACGAGAATCATGAACCAAGATCGGTTGATGAATGTCGGAAAAGAAACGATTGGCCAAAATGGAAAGAGGCGATTCAAAGTGAATTGAGTTCACTAGCCAAAAGAAGTGTTTTTGGACCTGTAGTCCGAACACCTGAAAATGTGAAGCCTGTCGGATATAAATGGGTCTTTGTAAGAAAAAGAAATGAAAATAATGAAATTGTGAAATACAAAGCTAGATTGGTAGCACAAGGGTTTTCAGAAAGACCATGGCTTGATTATCATGAAACTTATTCGCCGGTGATGGATGGAATAACGTTTCGATATCTTGTGAGTTTAGCGGTACATGAAAACTTGATATGCGTCTAATGGATGTAGTTACCGCGTATCTCTATGGATCATTAGATAATGATATCTATATGAAAATTCCTGAAGGATTTAACATGCCTGAAGCATGTAGATCAAGCCCAAACAAATGTATTCTATCAAATTACAGAAATCCTTGTATGGGCTCAAACAATCTGGACGTATGTGGTATAACCGTTTCAGTGATTGTTTAGTTAAAGAAGGTTATACAAATGACCCAATATGTCCGTGTGTTTTCATAAAGAAAAATGGGTCGGAATATGTGATTATAGCCGTATATGTTGATGATCTCAATTTGAATGGAACCCCTGAAGAGCTACAAAAAGTTGTTGAATACTTAAAGAAAGAGTTTGAGATCAAAGATTTCGGTAAGACTAAGTTTTGTCTTGGTTTACAAATTGAGCATTTAGATAACGAAATCTTAGTTCATCAAACTACTTATAGAAGTTACTAAAGCGGTTTTACATGGATAAAACACATTCTTTAAGTACTCCAATGGTCGTCAAGTTGTTAGATCCTCTTATATATCCATTTAGACCTCGAGAGGATGATGAAGAAATATTGGGTCCTGAAATACCATATCTCAGTGCAATTGGTGCACATATGTATCTTGCTAACTGCACTCGACCTGATATATCATTTATAGTAATTATCACGGGCAAAAGGAATCAGTATCACTATAGCACAAACTTTGTGTTAACACAATAGAGTTTATCATAAATGATACTCCCTTCGTCCCGTAATATAAGGTCTTTTGGTTTTTTAGTGGTGTCCTAAAATATAAGTCATTCTCACAAAACAATACAATATTAAATGCTATATTTTACTTTTACGATAAACAATGCAATATTATAAATCACTTGCAAAAAACTGTCTTAAAATCTTAAAAAGTTGTTCATTAATGATATTTTTTAAACTGTGCGTAAAAACTAAACAAACTTGTATTATATGACGGAGGGAATACATATTAATGGTGCATCTAATACAAAAAGGCTAAAGGCCCTATTTGTACGAGAACCAAATATCACCGGCAAACTAAAATTATCAATGTGAGATTTTAATCTCACACACTCAACAAAATTGTTTAGAAGGAGGGGCACACATTTATTTGGTTTTTTTTTTTTTTCTTTTCAAGGACAAGAGGAACTACAAATTTGGTGGGGAAAATTCTTATGTAGGGAGTTTCTATTAGATTCAACCGTCAGATGTACTCTGTGTGTATATAAAAACAAAACTGTTTTGTTTTATTGTCCACGTGCCACAATGTTAAACATAACACAATTGGGGAAAAGATGATTTCTATTATTCGCATAGACCATATATTTATAGTACAACATCATCAAAACCATAAAGTGTAACTTGACACACATATCCTTTTAAATATTTTATATATTTTCTCACACGTCCCCTCAAGTTGAAGCATACAAATCACAAATGATCAACTTGCCCAAAAAAAAAAACAAAATTGTTGCCTGCCGAGAGCCTTGGTCAAAATATCGGCCAGTTGATGACTAGTGGGAACATGTGACGTGGCCAAATTACCGGATAACAACCCGTCGCGAACAGAGTGACAATCGACCTCGATATGTTTGGTACGATGGTGGAAGACAGGATTCTTGGCAATATGGAGAGCCGACTGACTATCACAAAACAGACACATAGGCTGAGGATGTAAAACACCAAGAGAAAATAACAAGGACTTCAACCACTTCAACTCACACGTGGTAACCTCCATAGGACGGTACTACTTTCCGGCGGCATTTAACGAGACACGGTAGGTCTTTTCTTGGTCTTCCAAGAGACAGGAGAAACGACCCAAAAACACCAAGTAGCCCGAATGAGCGTCGAGTCAAGGGCAAGCGGCCCAATCACTATCACAAAAAGCCGTCAAGGATAAATCATCAACATGACGTAGTAAAATCCCCTGGACGGGACTCCCTTTCAAAAAATGCAAAACACGAATCACAGCATCCCAATGCAAGATTTTGGGATCACTCAAAACTCGAGCAAGAGTGTGCACCGAGTAGCTCAACTATGGACGGGTAACGGATAAATAAACCAGCGTCCCCACAAGGCGGCGATATTGATCCGGATGAGCAAACGGTGACCCATAAGCGAAGCGAGACGATGATTTTGCTCCATAAGTGTATCAATGGGTTTACTGACCCAACATGCCACCTCTCGATCAAAATGTCCAACGATATTTGCGTTGAGAGAAAATATGCCTTTGGGGCCACGTGCCACTTCAATGCCAAGAAAATATTTCAAAGGTCTCAAATCTTTCATATGGAAACAAGAGCTCAAATCACGCTTGAATCGAACAAGTGCATCATGGGAAGAGCACGCAATAATTAAGTCATCGACATAAACCGAACGTGGAGGAAAACACCATCCCGAGTATAATCGAACAACGAGTAATCCGCATAAGATTGAACAAAACAAAGCAGTAGATAGCTTGGCAAACCATTGCCAAGGAGCCTGTTTCAGTCCATATAGGGATTTACGTAATCGGCAAACCGTGTCAGGAGTGGAAGCACGATATGCAGGAGGAAGTTGCTGTAGACTTCCTCAGTCAAATCACAGTGCAGGAAGGCGTTATGGACGTCCATTTGATGTAATTCCCAATTGCGTGTCGCTGCAACGGATAACAAAACACATACAGATCCCATTTTGGCCACCGGAGCAAAGGTCTCATTATAATCAACTCCTTCAACTTGCCGATTACCACGAACAACGAGTCGAGCTTTAAGGTGCTCCACGTTGCCAGTGGAGGTGTATTTAATTTTATACACCCAACCACAACCAATGGCATGTTTACCGGGAGGAAGAACCTCCAAATACCAAGTTCCATTACATTCCGAAGCATCAATTTCTTCCTGCATAGCCCGACGCCAATCGGGCAACTGAACAGCTTCTTGAAAAGTGGCGGGTTCTCGACCCTTAGTAATAGCTGTCAAAAAACACTGGTGGCGAACATAAAATTTGTTATAATCAACATAACAAGCTATGTCAAAAGGTTTACGAGGAGCCCGACGAAGACGGCGAAAGCGTGGTAATGAGGTGGGGTTCTTTCTGTTTGAACAATCGTATGAGTAACATAGCCCAAGTTTTGTGGAGGAATTTTCACACGTTGGCCATGTCCCAAAGTCTCATTTGTAGGTACCCGCCATCCGGGAAGAACTCGGCTCGGCCACACGCCACCTTAATGGAGACGAGGGGTCAGAATCTGGGAGGGCAGGAGCCGAAGTAGTGGTTTCCACTGACACAGTCACATCATCAATTACATCCTCAGAATCGTCCCATAATAGAGGTTGACTAAAATAACGTTCCCATTGAAGACGGCGCGGGTCGTCGGGGAGGTGTCAAGAAACGAAATCGGTCCTCAAAAAGTCAACGTCACGACTAAGCAAAAAATCATGAGTCTCGAGTCATGAAGCCCCAAATTCTTCCGACCAAATGGATACCCAACAAACATACATCGCCGACCGAGAATCAAACTTATCGGTGGCCTGAGGACGGACGAAGCATAGCACAAACACCCGAAAACCCGTATATTATCATAATAAGGAAGATGACCATACAAACATTCATACGGAGTTTTACCATTTAAAAGGCGAGTAGGGTCGAGTTGATCAAATGAACGCAGATAAGGACACATTCACACCAAAAATATTTAGGCAATTTTGCTTGAAAATGGAGGGCATGAGCGACATTAAGAATGTGCCTATGTTTACGTTCGACTCGGCCATTTTGTTGAAAGCAAGATATCAACGCAAGACCTTTGATGCAAAATACCCTTTGAGTCAAAAAAAGGATGTAAGCTTAAAAATTATTGTCCATTATCAGTGCGAAAGCACTTAATCCGTTTATTAAACTGACGCTTCACCATCATATAAAATGTTTCAATTAAGTGACGCACTTCATGCTTGCCGGCTAGTAAATATACCCACGTGGCACGAAAGCAGTCATCAACAAGAGTAAGGAAAAAACGAGCATCACAACTAGAGGGAAATTTAATTATAAGGTCCCCAAATATCACAATGAACCAAATCAAATAAATCCACGGCTTTATTGTAACTTAAAGGAAACGAAGCACGAGGCTGTTTACTCATAAAACATACCGAACAATCAACGACACACATTTTATTGGAGCTAAGACTAGGAATACCAGATAATCAAGATACCACGGTCATCGAAGGATGACCCAAATGCCTATGCCATAACAAATGAGGATCAACAGTAACAACTTTATTAACTTGAATTTTTGGAGAACAAACCGCCTGAAAATAGTAAACCCCATTACACTGCACCCCCGCTCCAATCAGGTTCCTCAAAGTATGGTCTTGTATAATACACAACTTATTAGTGAAAATAACAATATATTGGTGGGTGTCGAGTAATTGAGATACCGATAACAAATTGCAAACAAGATCTGAGACATAAAGAACATTTTCCAGAATTAATTTCGGAGTCAAAACAATAATGCGGATTATGTCGCGATAGAGGATCGTGCCCATTGGGCAACCCAACCGGAGACGAAAATTCATGTAAATTTTGAAATAACGAAATGTTACCAGACATGTGGTTGGAAGCACCACTATCAAAGAGCCAATCGTTGGAATAAGACATACTAGCCAATTTTTCGCTTAAGCGGACTGGGCATTTTTGAGGGCCGACACAAGCTGTGTCCATTGATCGTCGGTTAAAGTCGGTGCAAGGGAGCGATCACAGTCCCCAATCTGTTGCTCGCCATTCGGACGGTGACTTCCGACGTTTGCAGCAAAGTACGACCACCCGATGTCATGTATACGTTCTTGACGAGAGCTCTCCATATATGTAGCAAAAAGAGAGAAAATAACCGGTGTGTGTTGCGTATTACTCTTTTTTTTTTTTGCAAAGGGATGCTGCAACTTGGATATATATATATATATATATATATATATATATATATATATATATATATATATATATATATATATATATATATGTGTGTGTGTGGGCCAGACAACAGAATTCTCAGCAACTTGAACGCAGCAACAGGAAACAACAAATAATGGGTTGTTTTTTTTTGGTAGTAGTACGTAACAAGTAGGGTGCCCGGATCAACCACAGCAGCAAAGGAAAAGAATCAACAACAATTACCGGAGGAATCGAAGATCACGTCGTCGATGCACCGAAAAAATAATCGATGAAGCGTAACAACAACAACACACGAGCAGCAACGACAAATAGCAAATTAATTGCCGGAAAGATCAAGATCATGTCGCCGATGTACGGGAAAAAATCGATGAACACGTCGTCGATTACACACATGATCGAAAGATTCAAATTTAATTTAGAATCGACTCATGCTAAGCATGTTAAACACACCACAATTGGGGAAAAGATTTCTATTATTCACATAGACCACATATTTATAGTACAACATCATCAAAACCTTAATAAGTAACTTAACACATATACATTTTTATATATTTTACATATATGTATTCTCACACACAAATCTAACAATCGGGTGTAATAGAGATTCCTCACGATAGAATTACACGTATCATCGATTTTTTTTTGGTTCCCAACGAATCTATATTATGTGGCAGATGAGAAGTAATGCCACTGAGAGCATCTTCTAGATTTCAGCATATAAACTAGTAATAATAGGAAAATTACATCCTGTGAATTCTCTCTTGTAGAAGCTGTCTACGCCAAGAAAGATCTCTGGACCACATAATTTTTACACACGGAACACTGTGTATTCCACCTCAAAAAACTGTGTGGTCCAGATCCTGCCACGTATAGCGATTCACTACTAAAGAAATTAATACAATAGAATGGCCAAAGTAATAATAAAGTTGAAAATTTTAAATAAAATAAAATAAAATAAATTAATAAAGTTGAATGGTCCAAATCGTACTTATCCCATATTCTTTGTCATGTGAATGCCAAAGTCCTTTGGTCACTAGACACTACAACCAATAATACTAATAATTAAATATATATACTACTAAGTGGCCACAAAAGTTAATGACAATCCTGAATCATCCACATGGCTCTCTCATTCACTGTCTACATTCGGTGCCTACCACAATTTACTGTATGGGAAACTTGAAAAATTACGTTTCAAAAGAATAACATCTTTGAAAACATGTTCTAAAAATTAACATTAGAAAACTATGTTCTTTTCGGTTCTCACAGAATGACGCGCGTCATTCGTCTTGTGCGATACGCATATAGTTTTACTGATGTTAAACTTTTAAGCGTATTTTCGAAAATGTTATTCTTTTAAAGCATATTTTTCCAAGTTTTCCTTACTGTATTTATTTATTGAGTAGTGATAATGTCACAACAAATATGCACAACAAAGTTCAATATGTTTTTAGACAATTGATTATGATGTGAGACATGTTCATTCAAATGGGTCCCAAAAAAATCAATGATGAAAAAAGTTATTGTGACAATTTTCTTTTTTTGGAATAATCATTTCTCTTATTTATTTTTTGGTTTGCAGTACATTAATGAGTTATGAGTGGACCTTAGAAATTAAGCGAACGAATGTTTCGTGAGCAATCTCAGTATTCGATTTCGTTAGTGTTCGTGATCGTTTGTTCGTTTGAAATTTAACGGCTGAGCTCGAACATGATTGTAGGCTCGTTTGCTTAACGAACGAACACGAGCTTGGTTCGCGAACGTTCGATTATGTTCGCGAACATGCTTATTATGTTCACGAACATGCTTATATGCTTATAATATATGTAATTTTAATGTCTAACATGTTATTTTTACATTAGCACTTTATTTTTATATCTTAACGAACCGAACTCGAGCCAAAGTCGAGCCAAAAGACAAAAAACATATCTAACGAGCCGAGCTCGAACGAGCTCGAACATTTCATCTTTTAAACGAGCCGAGCTCGAAGTCTCGAACAGAATTTTTTGTTCATTTAACAAACGAACGAGCTCGAACGAGCTCATGAGCTTAACGAGCTCGAGTTTGAACCACCAATACTCGACTCGGCTCGGCTCGTTAACAGAGTGGTAGGTACTATAATCTTCAAATAATTAAGTGATTCAAAAAGAAATCTTCATATCAATCCTTATATCTGAAGCGTTTCGTTTCAGAAATGTGTCCAACACTACGTACGGTCTCCGGATTGAAGTGTCTTTGAAACAAGCAAATACGACCAGATTGGAAATGTCCGATATAAAGATGGATGAGACAAAAAAGCACTGGGAAAACTCACACAACTGTGCACATTCATTCATAGGCAAATACCAAGTGTTCCTTGTTGTCTAACTAAAAAGAAATTGATGATTGAACAGGAAGCAAATCTAAAGTGCTTTCCATTTTCTTTCAAGATGATCATATGTATCACGTGATGTTTTACCATCCTTAGAAAAAGCATGTTCTAGTTTCTCCATTGTTGATTTGTAGATTTTAATCCGATTATCGAGCATCGTGTATGCATACCTCTTCAACTCCATCACCCTAGCCATATTACTGAGCCCGATAAGCAATGCATTTGCAGCTTCATCAAGAGGATTGATATGGTAATCCACCATATAATTCCATATCTCTATAGCTGCTTCTGGATCATCTCCGTTGAATAACATTGCAATGGCTTTCGCGCAGTTTGAGGATGTTGGAGGGCACTCATTCTTGATCATCTCAGCAAAGAACTTGCCTGCTTTAGCTACTTGTTTCTGAATGATTAAACATTCGAAGATCATGTTATATGTTGTTGAATCTGCAAATGCCCCGTGATACACCATGTCATCAAGGAGTCGGAAAGCATTATCAAAATCGTGGTTGTCACAAAGCAGACCGATCATTGAATTGTACAAATGCAGATTCGGGACCAATCCACTTCCCACCATTATATCCCATAACAAAAGAGCATGAGCCAAGTCGTTCTTGTCAATGAGAATATTAATAGCATTTGAAAAGAATTTAAATCCTGGCAAACAGTTCTTTCCCTTCATCACCTGCAAGAATTTTATTGTTTCATCAGCCAAAGAGCCACGCACAAGAGTGTTCAAAAACGCGTCGTATGCAGGCATGTACTGTGGGCTCCATCCGACACGAATCACCATCTCACCGAAGGTAGTCTTGGCCTTGGCAACATTTCCTTCCTTTTCCCATCCTTCCAATAAAATAGCAAAAGTATCTGCATCTGGGGAATTTTATTTTTTACTCCTTCGAAGAATTTTGCTGCTTTTCCAGTTTGGTTATTTTCTCGACATATTGCACTCAGTAATGAATTTACAGCGAAGGTGTTGGGTTGAACTCCATACCTGTATTTGTCAGTGCTTCAATGTACTGATTGACCTTGGAAAGCAGGAATCGAAAAACAAACATGAAATGTTTTTTGTTTTTTATTAGATGAAAGGTGGCATATGTGTGTGTGTGTGTGTTTTACTAAGAGCATTTCCATATGACCATATTAGTCGCTCTGTTCCAAACAAGTACGGAAAAAATGGTGAAAAATTGTGCAAGCTCTTAGTAATACATACACACACACACACAAATTGCCATTATGCATGAACGAGAACCAACTCTCAGCTACATATCCATATGCTTTGCGGAACATAAAACCAATATATCCCTCCTATCTCTCCTAAAAAAGAATGAAAAAAACTGTTCATCAGAAAAATCTTGCCATGCATATCCAGACACAACCGCTAAGAGGCATATCCAACCCCATCATAGGGAGGAGAATCTCCAACCACATCAGGCCGGTATGGAAGAGAAGAAACCCCAAGACTCGGTAAGCTCTGTCATTCCTCACAATATGAGCCATTATGTGCGTTTTGAGGATTGAGATTTTAGCCAAAACTTAAAAGTTGTGGGCAAAGGAATTACACACAAGGATACATGTATTGTGAGGAATGGCGTAGCTTACCGAGGCTTGGGCATTTGTCTCTTTTATACTGGCTTGATGCGATTGGAGATCCTCCTTTGCGGCTGGGCATGATGTGAATGTAGCTGCGGCTAGATAAGTATGGCAAGAATTTTCTAACAAATCTTTGTTTTCTTGTTGTGTGATCGATAAGGTCTTTTAAGAAGAAATACAAGGCATATGACGGTTTCATGTTTCACAGAGCATACATATGCAGCTAAGAGTTGAGCTTATATATCCTTCACGCAGAATGACGGTTTCCATACACAGATTTTTTTTTCATACTCGTAAAAATTCCAACACTTATTATACAACTATCATTTCACCGGAAAGTTTCAATCTTTCCATACACAAATTCATCAACAACCCGTTTCACAAGTCATAAGAGAATCAAGTTAGGCTGTTGGTAGTAGGTCATTGCTCTTCTTTGCTATAACATAATCATAAAACCATATCTTAGAGCTTTGGCTGCAAATTCTCACTGTTTCAACACATTTTCAACAACTTCCGAAGACATGACAATTTCGTTAATTTCAGGTAAAAAATTGATTCAAATGGCTTTAGAAAGCGTTTTCACAAATTAACAACATTCAAACAGGTTTTCATCTGGACTTCTAATAAGAGTACATGGTAATTGTTAACATTAACAAAGGCTCGATCTTGGCTCGTCATCTATACTGCAAAATTTTAGTAGGACTATACCGTATTTATGAAAATGTAAATCAAAAGACAAAGAAAATATACATACATACATACATACCTTTCCATGACCTCAAAGGTCATAAGAGATTCACCGATCCTGCCAGCAACACAATAACTTTCAAAAATAGAAAGAAAAGCAGCAAGAGAGAGCACCCCTTCTTCTTTCATTGACCTAATAGCATCCCACATTTTCTCAAACATCTTATTCTTCCCCAACAAATCCACCATCAAGTTCCAAGAATACTCATTATGCTTATGGCTCAACCCGGCCCATCTGAAAAACACGATGGCGGCCGAAGGGGACCCATATGAGAGCTTCAACACTTGATTGACAACATCAGGGAGTGGGTTCGATTTGAGCTGAAGATAGTGCTGCTTCCAACTCATATTCGGGTGTCCTGTGCAGTATTTCATATAGGGTTCTGGCACTTGGTGAGATATCAATATGTGGGGCGATTGATTGTGTGGGAACATGATTCGGAAAAGGGATTATAGGGTTTTGAGACATGGATTTTTTTTATCAGGTTGAATGGAAGAATTTATGCATCAATTTCGTATTCTCAGTTGATCAGATTGAGTCTTTACTTCTTCTCGGCAAATCGATGATGGCAGCATTAGCGGGTCGGGTTGGTCCGGCACTGCCTGGTTATCGTAGGCGGGTCAGGCTCACAACGGGTAGGCTATGTTGCACATAAACTGACCGACACGCCATTGCCATGCATGACAACCTATGACAGCAGGTGATAAAAATTAATTTCAAAATTTAAGGATAACGATCTGTGGCAAAACGTTTTATATATATATATATATATATATATATATATATATATATATATATATATATATGAAAAAAATTAGAAAAATAAGATATGTATTACATAAACTCTACATGAATATCTGAATAAATATTCTACTTTATACGGTCTTAAAAAAATTGTGATTAACCTTCAAAATATTATAAATTGTAAAAATGATTATTTATCAACAAAAAAGCATATAAAAAACGATCCAGGCGTATTATTTATTTAATTAATATAAAAATGAAAAATCGGGTATTTTAATAAGTTTCAATTGAAAAAACTTAAATAAAGAAAAAAAAATAAAAAATTCGGTTCGAGGAGTGTCGAGAGAGTGTCAACGGTGTGTAGCATGGCGTGTCGGATATTAAATTTTTAATAATATTAATTTAATCGGTAAACCACGTGTCGGACATGGTGTCGGAACATGTCGGAGCGTGTCGTGTAGTGTCTTGTGTCGATTACCTTACCGCATGCGGCTTAACCATATTGAAGTGTCGATGCATCATAGCTGGTAGGCTTGTTTCGAAACCTAGTAAGGATTTTTTATTTTTTATTTTGCTTATGTTATAAATATGCACGTAATATGTGTATCATTGTATGTATCTTCATTTTACGATACTATATTAAAATATATTAAATCAAAGTTTTGTAATCAAACACATGGCTTAAGATGATACATTTGTTTGTTTTTATTGACAACTTAATTAATATACATGTGTCCTTCATAAAAAAAAAGGGGGAATGAGGGAGAATAGACAGAAATATTTAATCAATTGAGTAGAAAACATCTTTTGAAACTTTTGCATAAAGACATAAACTATTTATTCATTTGTCGAAAATTCACTTGTGTTCGAAATTCACTTTATCAAATTCACATGACAAATTCACTAATTTTCAAAATTCATTTATTAAATTCAATTCATTTTTGGGATTCATTTGTCGAAAATTCAACGATTTGGGATTCATTGAGGAGATTCAACGATTTTCGATTCATTTTGTTTGTCATCTCCATTATAAAAATTATCAGATTGTCATTCTCTACATAAAAAATATGTAAACGTCATGTATTCTTAAAAATATTAAGTTATGTCATTATCCTTAATTTCCAAAAAAATATATACATGTGTCAATTTCTATATTTAATATATAAATAAGCCGACACTGACGAGTGAGAGACATATGTTGTTTTTTTTTTGAGAAGAAGACATATGTTGTTGTTGTGGAAATATTACCTCAAGAGGTGTAAGCGCCTCGTGTGAGGGACATGTTCAATGATCATATTTAGTGTATTATATTATTTATACACTTTATTTATTTGTAAAAGACATATTAATTGTTTCACAATTAATATGTCAAACTAGTTTACTTTATGTCATGAACATAGCTTTTACTTTTACTTTTTGCATGCTTGCAGCCTACATCTACATACTCAGTGGCGCTTGCCAAGCTAGCTAGCTAGTCTCTCTCAATTGTATCTATTTTATATACCTTTCATATCAATGAATAAACTAAGTTGAAGTTTACTCTTGTGTTAACACATTCTCAAACTCTCTTCATGGTATCGGAGCCATTTGTGTTCTAACTTTTCCATTTGCCAAAACTCATATTTACGAAGAATGTCTTCCACGTCCGACATTACTTCAACCTCAATGACTCTCGTGACCTCGGTGGCCCAGAGTAATCTTGACAACTCCTCCTCTTATACAAACCATAGACTTGATGGTAACAAGCTATCTGTTATGGTCAAGGTCTATGAAAATGTACATTTACGGACAAAGTAAGATGGGATACTTATGCGGAACAAAACACACTCTTGGCGACCCGGTTTTGAAGCATGGGACACAACAAATAATCAACTCATGACCATCCTCACGAGGTCAATGACAAAAGAGATAAGTGAAAACTTTATGATGTATGATCTTGCCAAAGAAATGCAGGATAATGCCGAGAGATCTTTACTCTAAGAAGGATAATACATCCGAGGTATATGAACTAAAGCTCAGATTCAAACTTGCGAGGCAAGGGGATATATACAGTAACTCAATATTTCAATCAACTATCTAAGGCTTGGCAACACTTAGATATGTTAAAACTCACTCATGGAATGATGTCAAGGATCTTTGCTCTTTATAAAGACATCATAGAAAAGAAGAGAGTATTCGGGTTCCTCACCTGGTGAATCCTACTCTTGATGATGTTAGAGGAAGAATTCTTGCCACCAAACCTCTTCCAAATCTCAAATCCATGTTTCTTTGAAGTCAAACATGAAGAAAATAGGAGAAAAGTCATGCTTACAAAATTCCCTACCGACAACCCTACTGAAGGTCTTTGCCTGGCGATCGTCGGGAAAGGCTGCTGAGGTTCTTTGAGACATCTGAAGCCTCTTGAGAAAATCGGAAAGCGTTTCCGTGATCACTGCAAACGCACAAATCACACCAAGGACAAGCTGCTTTGGAAGCTCCATGGCAAGCCTAACTCCTCAAAACCTCAAAACCTATCGGGGAAAGTCAAGGCGAGACACATCGGTGAGGAGGAGAATGACAACCAGATGAATGCTCGGTTCTTTGCATTCAAAGCCTTCTGAATCAACAAAAGGAAGGTAGTCACTCTACCGATGTTGCTACTCATACTCATATCTGAGTAAATTCTACTCTTCCTTAGCAATGAAACATGGATTGTTGATTAGGGGCATCCTCCCATATGACCGGTAATAAAAACCTTATAACCAACTATATGCCTTGTCACCAAATTCATAACATTAAAGCTGGCGATGGATCTATCTCTCGTGCAAAAGGTGTTGGAAATGTTAAACTCACTAATAAGATATGCTACAGGATGTCCTATTTGTTCCAAACTTAGACTGCAATCTTATATCCGTCAAGTAGACTCACTAAAGATTTGAATTGGATTTGTTGTTTTTAAGGAGAATCGGTGCACATTCGAGATCTACTTCACGAGGAAGTGATTGGGAAGGCTAAACCTTATATTTGGATTGTTTCTGGTCAACCTGCTTTGAAGACAGAGGATCAAGGCCAAGAATGCCCTCGGCTTTGCTCAGAGACTTTAGACAATATCATGTTATGGCATTATAGATTAGGACATCCAAGTTTTGGTTACTTAAAATCTTTAACTCTGAATTGTTTAAAGGATGTAATCTGAATGACCTTGATGTGATATTTGTCAATTTGCTAAACTTACAAAATCTGTGTATGCTAAGTTACCTCATTTGCATTCCTCACCCTTCACCTTAATACACAGTGATGTGTGGGGACCTCTAGGGTGAAAAGTATAACAGGGAAAAGGTGGTTTGTCACCTTTATTGATGATCATACCAGAACACTTGGGTTTTTAATGAAAGACAAATCTGAAGTTGGCCCTATCTTTCAAGAATTTTATCATATGGTCTCCACTCAATTTGATACTAAGGTCAAGATCTTAAAGACCGATAATGCTCTAGAATACTATGAGTCTAATCTCGGTACCTTCTTGATGATAGAGGAATTGTTCATATCGGTAGTTGTGTGGAAACACCTCAAGTAGAATGGGGTTCTTTGAGAGAAAGAACAGACACCTCTCTGGAAATGGCGAGATCAATCATGTTCACCACACATGTTCCTAAATATATGTGGGGTGAAGCTATCTTGACCTAAACTTATTTAATCAACCGACTTCCCAGTGAGTGTTAGGTTTCAAATCTCCACTCCAAACCCTCTTGACCACACACTCTCTCATCATCTTGTTTCCCGGTTGCCTCCAAAGATCTTTGGTTGTCTTGTGTTTGTGTATATCCATGCTCAACACACGAAGTAAACTTGATCCTAAAGCTCACAAGTGCATTTTCCTAGGTTATGCAAAGGACAAAAGGGTTACAAGTGTTATTCCCTATTGAAAAGAAATTTTACAATTCTATGGATGTAAAATTCTTTGAAAGGACCCTTATTACAACAAACCTCTTGAGCCATTCAGTGATGAAAACTGATTGAAATTGACCTAAACCCCTTCCTCGGCAACCTCTTAACCTCGGCAACTCATCGATCCTCGTAGATCGAACTTGATACCCTCGACTCTCTCTGCGACTAATACTCCTCGGCAACCTCCTGAACAAGAGTCTCATCGACCCAGAGCCTGCGATCCACGAGCCTACTAACACTCGGCAATCTACAGATCCTCGCCACTGGCTTGACATTGATGATAGGCCTATTGCTCTTAGGAAGGGAAAGAGATCGTGCATCGATCATTCTATTCATTCTTATTTATCTTATGATAAGTTATCTCCTGCCTTTGCCATGTTTTCACACAGGACTGGACTCTCACTCTATTCCTAAAAATATTCGGGAGGCCCTTAAAAATGATAAATGGAAGGCTCTTTGTTAAAAGCAGAGATAATGACATACGGATAATCATACTTGGGATTTGACACCTCTCCCACGGGGCAAGAAGGCGATCGATTCTGAGATGGTTATTCACTATAAAATACAATGCCGATGGCACTATTGACAAGTACAAAGCCGATTGGTAGCGAGGATTCACTCAAACTTATGGCATTGACTATAAGGAAACTTTTGCACCAGTGGCAAAACTCAACACTGTCAGGGTTACGATCTCTCTAGTGTCCAACTTGGTGGCCTCTTCACCAATTGGACATCAAAAATGCTTTTCTAAATGGGGACCTCACCGAGGAGGTTTATATGAATGTACCTCCCGGTTTTATCAATCCTCATACTCAAGGCAAGGTGTGCAAAGCGAGGAAATCTCTATATGGCTGAAGCAATCACCAAGGGCATGGTTTGGAAAATTAACAAGCGTGGTCAAAGGCTGCTTTGGATATCACCAATGCAATTCGATCACACTATGTTCATCAAGACAACCAACCGAAGAGGTCTATTATTATTGTCTATGTGGATGATATCATCCTCACTGGAGATGACTCTCTTGAGATCCAACATTTGAAGACTCTGTGGCAAAGGTGTTTCAAGTGAAGGACTTGGGTTTTCTCAAATATTTTCTTGGCATGGAAGTAGCAAGAAACAAAGAAAGGCATTCTGTCTCCCAAAGGAAATATGTCTTGGATCTCTTTGAAGAAAGCGGCATCTTTGGGGTGCAAACACTGCTATATCCACTGTAGACCCAGGTCATACCTGCTTTACGTGGTGACACTTCTTTGTCGGGGAAGAACAATATCAAAGACTTGTAGGAAACTCATCTACCTCTCCCATACAAGACACGATATTGCATATGGTGTCGATCTGGTTAGTCGGTTCATGCCCGCCCTCTTGAGCAACATTGGGATCTTTGTGAATAGGATCTTGAGGTATTTAAAGTCCACTCCTGCCAAGGGTTACACTTCACCAAGTCTGGCGATAGATCCATCAAGGTCTGCACCGATCTTGATTGGTGGATGCCACATAGATAGAAGGTCGACCACAAAGCTCTCGTTCTATGTATGGGGCAATCTTGTTACTTGGAGGAGCAAGAAACAACTCTCGTGTGTCTAGAAGCGATCTTGAAGCCGAACTCGAGCACTTGTCTTAGGCATTTGTGAAGCTCTTTGGCTCAAAAGAGTACTTATCAACTTCAAAGACCTCTTGACAACCTATCACACTCTGGCTTTGTGATAATAACTCAACACTATGCATGGCGGAGAGATCCATCCATCATGACAAAACCAAACATGTGGACATTGTGGACATTTTTTTGAAGGAGAAGATTGATGCCAAGATTATTCAACTCCAAGTATGTTCCTCAAGCGGTCGAATCTTGATATCCTTACCAAGGCTATTCCACCTCTTATGTTCAAGCAGAGACTAAGTAGCAAACTTGGTTGCATTAACATATCTGACCAGTTTGAGGGTGTGGAAATATTACCTCAAGAGCGAGTGTGCGACCTCATATTGAGGACATGTTCAATGATCATATTTAAGTGTATTATATTATTTGTACACTTTATTTATTTGTAAAAGACATATTAATTGTTTCACAATTAATATGTCAAACTCTAGTTTACTTTATGTCATAGACATAGCTTTTACTTTTACT
This sequence comes from Gentiana macrophylla, assembly GCA_026214975.1. NCBI lineage: Eukaryota > Viridiplantae > Streptophyta > Magnoliopsida > Gentianales > Gentianaceae > Gentiana > Gentiana macrophylla. Next base: position 39,683 of record JAOBSW010000340.1, on the reverse strand, counting down.
TTTTGCATGCTTGCCGCCACATCTACATACTCAGTGGCGCCAAGCTAGCTAGCTAGTCTCTCTCTCAATTGTATCTATTTATATACCTTTCATATCAATGAATAAACTAAGTTGAAGTTTACTCTTGTGTTAACACATTCTCAAACTCTCTTCAGTTGTTGAAGCAGAATTCACATCGGATTGTACCAGACCGGTTAATGCAAGAACTATAAATAAAGGACCAAGATCCTACTCTTTCTAAACCATTACCCTATTGGGTTTTTCTATAACCATCGATCAGCTCTATGAGATGTGATAGCCAGTACCGTCGGTCCGTATCCAGACTATACATAGTAGCTTGTAGTCCGTGGTCCGGGAAACAGATAGAGACTCGACTACAAGCTTGACATAATGGTCACATTACGTACTATCCGAACAAGTCTTATTTTAGATAAGGTAAAGTCTTCGTTGACTTCCGTGGGCACAGTTGAACAAAGCTCGTATGTACTCCACCTGAAGAAGAGGTTGAAAAAGTAGCTACCACTATCACTATTTTATGAAAAGCACGCTGTGCATGGCTCTTTGTAGATACCTACATACCATGTGTTCTGACGATCAGGGCACGTATCATAGTAGCTCTTCCGGTGTATCTAGCTAGCCGATGACAGACTCGAAAGTACCAAAGTAAACCCTGGGATGGAAACCCCTTGGGCCAGTACCGTCCAGAAGGGCTCTACATAGTATCTTGGTGTCCGTAAGAAGTAATTTTATCCATCTCTGAATGTACACCCAATGGATTATTTGATCCATTATCCATATTGATGCAGTGCGGCCAGATGAAGAATACTGGCACCTACTAAAATAAAGGGGAGTAAATGATGTATATATATACTACAAATTGAAATAAATGCGGGTGAATGAAAATAATTCAATTGAAATTATGCCTTTCTAAATTCCCTTTTCTTTCGTGAAGTATGAAATATTGAGTATATAGAATTCACTTTCTATAATTCAAGTAGTATAATATTATATATTATAGAACATGTTATCTGCACGACTTTATCAGCTGTTATGAAGTTTATCACCGAAAGTCGATTTCCACCACTTGCCATTAAAGTAATACACATGTAAAATTTATTTTCAGTCAACGACAAACTTAACACATCGCGAATTTATACCACTCGATATCTCTGGAAAGAACTTTATGTCTTGGACACTTAATGTCGAGATTCATCTCGATACGAAAGGCCCAGGAGATACGATTAAAGAAAATAATAAAGCATCGTGTCATAGGACTATGATATTTCTCCGTCATCACTTAGACGAGGCCTTAAAAACTGAATTTGTAACCGTAAAAGATCCATCAATGCTATGAAAAAATTGAAAGATAGGTACGATAACCTATAAATGGTTTGTATACCAAAAGCACGGGTTGAATGGAAGGATTTAAGGGCCCATGATTTTAAATCTGTGAGCGGATATAATCCAGCGATGTTCCGAATTACTTCGCAATTGAAATTATCTGGTGAAACTATTACCGAAGAGGATGTGTTAGATAAAACATATAGCACACTCCATGCCTCGAACGTGCTGTTGAAGCAGCAATATCGAGAAAAAAGTTTCCCAAAATATTCTGAATTGATTTCGTGTCTCCTTCTGGCTGAACAAAATAATGAGATTTTGTTGAAAAATCATGAGTCCCGACCAATTGGTGCTAGCCCGTTCTCTGAAGTGAACGTGGCTCAATCTTCGAAATTCGATAGTGGTCGTGGGAGAGGTCATGGACGTGGAAGTAGTCGTGGTCGTGGAAAATATATCCCCGATAGATGTTATAAAGGCTCATCATCTCGAGGGGGAAAACCGGTTCACTGGAAGTGGAACCGAAATGAAGCTGGCAACTAGAAATCTAATGAAACATATGTTATATTGGTAGCGTGAAAGGTCACTATCCTCGTATCTATCGCACGCCAAAACATCTGGTTGAACTGTATCAAGCTCCATTGAAAAACAAAGATAAGTGCCCAAGACAGAAAGTTCTTTCCAGCGATATCGAGTGGTATAAATTCACGATATGTTAAGTTTTTCACTGACTGAAAATAAATTTTACCTGATATACCTTTAACAGCAAGCGGTGGAGATCGAACTTCAGTGATGATCTAGATAACAGCTGGTACAGTCGTGCTAATAATGTGTTGTAATATATATAAAACACTACTCGAATTATAGAAAGTGCATTCTATAATATTAGCATTTGCATGACTAGATGAAATAAGAGAATTTGAAATGATATATTTACTTTTGGTGGGATGAAGCAAGAGGAAATTTCTTCAATTGTAGATATAATATTTGTAAACAAAATGGATCAATTTCACTTACTTTTTCTCTGCATCTTTCTAACTTCAAAGAATTGCTTATACTTTGTAGTAAAACTAGTCAATCATCATATGACATGTTTTACTCCGTATAAATTACACATGGCATGGAGAATGTACAAGTGTCTATATTATGAGCCAAAAAATAACACATGTAAATAAAAGTGTAGTAAAAAGAAGAGACGTCATATGAAAGATGATATGTGGCATGTGATGGTACATCATAAATATAATAAGGATGTAGTATCATAAACTGAACATCCACGTATATTGAGTATTCATAACACAATTTTTTTTATAGATGAACTAAAAAATATAATTGAGTGCGGCTAATATTGCATTCAGCAATGTCCTGGCAACTAAAAAATGGTTTGTTAAGTTCTATTGATACATGCAACTAAAATGTTCCATATTTTCTTTTAAAAAAATGTTACAGTTAAAAAAAATGTTCTGGCGATGAAAATTTTGAGTAAAAAGATTCAACAAGCTGTTGACAATGGGTTATGGAAACCGATTAAAATCTCTTCCTCCGGCCCCCTGTTGTCCCACTTATTTTTTGCAGATGACCTCTCACTGTTCGGGGAGGCAAGTGAGGTACAAGCTCTGGTCATGGATTCTGTGCTTCAAGACTTCTGCAGTATCTCGTGTATGAAAATTAATATTTAGAAATCAAAATTTCAAACTTCCCCGAATGTTAAGCCGGAAGTTAAGCATAATATCAGCCAGGCCCTTGAAATGCAACATACACTTGACCTAGGCTGTTATCTGGGAGTGCCACTTATTCAGGGTTGCTTAAAGCTTGCCACATTCAGTTTTCTGGTAGATAAACTCAAGCGTAAATTGTCGACGTGGAAAATGAATTCCTTATCACGCGCGGGGAGTGCTATTTTGATTCAGACTTCATTGTCATCCCAATCCTTTTATTTCATGCAGACCATAAAGATTCCGGTTGGGATCACTATGCAACTTGAATGTATATGCAGGGACTTCTATTGGGACAAGCTCTGTCTTCCCAAAGCAGCTGGTGGTTGGGGGTTCCGTCGCTTAACAGAAATGAATTATGCTTTTCTTGCTAAACTGGTCTGGGAGTTCATTAGTAATAAGGACGCTCTTTGGGTAGAAGTCCTTCGTGCAAAGTATGGGGATATTTTTTCGCCATATAAACAAGGAGCTTCCATCACTTGGTGAAGCATTCAATCGGCAGCTCACCTAATTAATGCAGGCCTTGACCCGTCCCATTCCGTACCCCGTTGGAAATATCACCTAAAGGGATGTATACGGTGAGCTCTGGCTATCATTTACAGTTTGAAGAGACCATCGTTGGCAAGGAGGAGAAAATATGGGAAGACATCTGGCGACTCAAAGGCCCAAGTCGTGGCAACCACTTTATATGGAACCTGTGTCACAATGCCCTACCAGTTAACGAGTTTCTTTACCATCGGCACGTGGCTAATTCTAGCATATGTAATCTATATGGAGAAGCGGAAGAATCAGCTTTACATGTGATACTAGACTGCCCATGGCCAAGAGCTATTTGGAGAAAGTTCAATGATGAGTCGACCAACATGTATTTCTTTCAATTCTATGAGCCTAAGGGATCGATACGATTATGTCTGGACTCTTCTACTAAATCTTTGAAATGGCGCTATGCATGGAAAGAGATCGTGAGTGGTATTTGGAGATGGGGGAATTTGATCTCCTTCGGGGAACAACAAAATCGTCCACCCCCTCATGTCTTCGTTGACCAAATGGTGGAACGAGCAAAAAATCTGAGATTGGCTTGGGACATATTCTGATGTAGTCTTTCTATCTTCCTACAAGTCTGTTGTTTTTCACACTTATGCAGTTTGGAACATGTTGTACATGTTGGCTTTTGTTGAGAAATAAATATTAAAGATCGTTGTTAAAAAGAAGAAAAACATATTTTTTTCCTTCCGCTTTGAGATTGGATAGAGTTTGGCTCGATAAATTATATAAAATCAAGTTTATATACATAAATAACAAGCTACAAAACAACCGTCAAATATCATAGTAAGAATTTTATAAAATTTATTTATAATATCTGTTACATGAATATACTACATCCGTCCTATAAAAAATGTCACATTTTACTATATACGGAGATTAAGAAACTCAATTAATATGTTTTGTTTTAGTAGTAATAGACATATATACTCCTATCTTATAATTAATGTTTGCTTTGGATTATGAACTGAACATATACAACAATAAATGTTAGACTAAATGTATGTTTGGGAGAAAAGTATTAAATGATGATGTATACCTTGAACACTTAACAATGAAATTGTCAAGAACCTATAGTAATACAATGAATAACCACGTTTAAATCCCAAAATGAAAATAAAAACAAAATAAGATGAATTAAAAGACTTGAGCAAAAGTAGTTTAACTCAATGATGAGACTAGAAGAACCAATGGCTATGAAGAAGCCAAGACCCTTCTAATGATCCTTAAACCAAAGACTACAATGAAACACTTTAAGCTATGCTTACAAACTTAAAATGCACTTAATAAAAGTTGTAAAAACTCTAAGAGAAAAACTCTCAATATGATTATAATTCAAGGTGAGCAATACATATGGTGTGCCCTTCCTTTTATATAGGGGATTTTTTTAAGAGTACCATCATTTCTGTGGTATATTTGTCAATATACTCACCAAGCGTAAAAACAAACGATTTTGGTTCCCGATTTTCTCCCATTTTTTTCATGAATGTACACGATCTTAATGTACACGAATCCTATTGGGGTTCAGCCCCATTAGGGTTTAGTTTGATTCCAAAACACCTAAAACGCGAGAAACAGGTGGTATTTTAACAATTGAGTGGTAGCGACATTTGCGCTTATGCCGATAGTGGTATTTTGTGAAAGTCACATATATATAGGCCAAGGAAGTTGACATTTTATTTTCTATAAAATAAAAATAAAATAATAAAAGAAGAAATAACAATGAACCTAATCTCCTTCCATGTCTAGGTGAAAAGAAAAAGAAAAAATTCCTAAAATAAAAGAAATCTTCAAATGAATAATTAGTAATAGTCACGTCAGTTGATTGATTATTTACTAAAATAAGATGAAGATTTGATGAAATCAATCATCATAAGACTCACAATTTAGTGCTATAAGACTCCAAATAAAAGAAAACAACAAAAGTCCATCTTCTAACCTCTTGAATTAACGATCCACGCTCTCTTTGCAGCGCAAATGTGTTAAAATAATCAAAGTAAGAAACCATCCTCTTCGTTTGGACGTATCTTTCCATCACATTGAGAACTTCTCTTAGATCAAAAGTCCACGGGATTACCACTGGATCGATTAAAACGTGCAGGAATATGCAAACATGCCGAGTTTAGCCCAAAAAAAAGGACAACTTGTAATATCTAATGAACCAACCCTCCATAATTATGTGGAACCTTAAAAATATCAATATAAATGATAAAGTATAGTTCCATAAGTTTTCCATGTTGAAGGGCATGCAAATCTCTTGATATAAGCATCTGACGGTTAAAAATCATCAAAATGAAATTATGGGCCATAAGATATGTGTAGAAAATGATGATGGCTTGATGGTCCTCCATCAAATGATATATTGTTTTTTTAAATGTTATAGGACAAAACTTTTTTTAGACATTTTCGGTAGAACGAATATAGAATAATATGATTTATCGTATCGTATCATATATTAAGAGTTAAAAGCAAGTTCCTAAACATAATTGAATGATTTACGAGTAAGCTCGTGATCCTTTCTTTACAAATCAAGTTTATAATCAAAGAAACACCAAAGAAATGAGATGCAAAAAAGAGTGAAACGTAGATGCATGAATGGCTGGAAAATGGTGGCAATGGCTAGTCGGCACTGCCGGCAAAAAAAAAGAAGGGACAAGTTCAGTCAGGATTTGCTGGATGAATACTCATACCGAGTGTCAAATGTCACATGTCGACTGCAACAGAATCGAATGGCCATTCACTAGAAAACGATTTTGGGCCTGCAAATTTTATGTGTCAGTAGGGGAGGATCAAGTCGGCTCCAAATTTCATGCGTCCTAGGTGTGGAATTTATATATATATACTTTCTCCTTTAACTTGAAATGGCCTGGAGGAGCAATCCGTTCAAATCAGATGGCGAAATCCAAGCCAATGCGTATGACATTTTATGCAACTGTGATAATTGCAGCAGTTGTGGCTTGTGTATACGTCTTCTCCGCTTTTTACAGCTACTCTTCCTCCTTATCTTCTTTGATTTGGCTCACTTCAGGTAATTTTTTGTTTTTGTTTTCAAAGCACAGTTCACATGTATCAAAATTGTTTGCAATTCAGGATGTTGTTGTTTTTCATCAGAAAAAAAACTTGCTTTCCTATCTAGTGTTTGTTATGTTCACATTTTTATTGCATGCTGTGCTTCTTGTTGTTACTCTGTAGTAAAGGCAAAGATGTGTTAATTGGGGGAAGATATTTCACTTTTTTTTTTATTTCGTTTTATTCTAAGTAATTATTGTTTGATTTGGGAATAAAAGAATACTGTTTATGCATTGAGGTTTCACTTCCTTTCTTCTTTCATAGGAATTGGGAAAATTTGCAGTTTTTTTTAATTCTTTATTCCTTTTCTTATGGCTGTGATCATTTGTAAATTTCTAGAATTTCCTGTCTGTTTTGGATATTATGTGATCGAGTAAGACCACGGACTTTGCCTAATTACTTCAGTGCTTCAGATGGAGGTTAACATAATGTTTGAATTTAGTTCATGGTTAATATTTGTTTCGTAGTGGGAGGATCACTTTTCCCTTCTCTTTCTATACCTTTTGAATTAGTTGTTGTGTGGTACTTTTTGATGGCTACCTCTCCTGTGACGTTTGAAGTTGGCAACTTTACAAGTTAAACTGCCATATTGTACTAAAAATCGTGGCTGATCTAAGGCATTGTCAATGGAAAGGAAAAAATGGAAGATGATATAAGGAATTTGGTTTTTTGAGAATTACCGTTTCACCTTTTCGTTTTTCATAGGACAAATGATATTTGCAGACAGATCTTTTAGGCAAAACTAAGTTGCCAAGTAAGAGCTTTCTTAAGTAGCTTTGTCCATAGTTCAAAACTTGTAATGTTAAAAAAAGAAAAGAGATGTTGTGACCGAGGATGTAATTCTGCGTTATATCTTTGGGACTCTATACTATCTTTTTTGATGTCAAATCTACAGTGTTTCACTAAGCTCTTCTGAGCTATTAATCTTAGGCATCCTGTCCTTCTTCTGCAAACTCTCTTGGATCTAGTAAATTATTGGTGACTTGATCTGTAATTCTGTATGCATGCAGATTCTTTCGCGCTGACTCAAACATCCAGTTCTTCTCGTTCAATTGATGCAAGTGTTGTTCCACCTCAAACTATTACTTCCAAAGTAAAAAGTAAATCAATCAAACCTGTTTGGGAACTTCCTCCTCCAGGTTCTAAGATGCCAGACTTGGAGACCTTCCGTTTGACCAAGGAACTTGTTGAGCAGAGGGTGATAGATAACGTTATTGTGGTAACCTTTGGCAACTATGCCTTTATGGATTTCATACTCACATGGGTTAAGCACTTGGCCGATTTAGGCATCCACAACTTTCTTGTAGGTAAGAAATAGTCTTCTGGTAATTTGCTTTTTGTAAGTGTAACTGTGCTGATGAACACTTGTTATACAGGTGCATTGGACACAGATTTGCTTGAGGCTCTTTACTGGAAAGGTGTGCGGTATATGATATGGGTGCTTACATGACCACAGTTGATGTTGGGTGGGGCTCGACAGCGTTTCGCAAAATGGGTCGCCTAAAGGCTGATTTGATAGAAACTTTCCTCGCCTTTGGTTTTGAAATACTGATGTGTGATACAGACATGGTCTGGTTGAAGGTAATATTTCATGGTGGAATATTTTTCACTTTCATCAATATTCATTGTTTGCTCGATCCTATGTAATTCCTTTCACTTAAAAAAGAATAACGGTGTTTGCTTACTAAAATAAATGAATAAATAAATAATGGTGTAGCACATTTTCAACTGCCTTGCTAAGTTTAGATGCATAACCATTACCTTGACCTTACTACTCAATAATGGTGGCCAGGAGACAGGGGATAGTGTACATATTAGCGACCAAGGTCAACTAGACTGTGATTTGTCTATGTTCAGTTATTTTTCTTTCTGTACCTTCGACTTCTGGAGTTCCAAAGGTATGCTTATTTCACATATAGGTTGGTGATGCTTATTATGCCGAGCAAGGTGGGAACCAAGAAAAGAGAGGTGTATCTTGATCATAAGTGCATAACATTGAACTTCTGTTTCTACCCCTGGTTATTCTTGCTTGAAAAAGAAGTCAGAGTTTGGAACTTAGGGAGAGGGATGAAAATCAACCAGATGTGAAGTATATAGGACCCGTTTGCTACTACATATTAACCATTTCCCTTTTATCGAAGTTCATTTGGAATCTGAGCTGTTGAGGGACCTGAACCCTTCAACTACCTACGGTTTTTTTTGTAAGTCAACAACCCAAGGCTAGTAGGATGTAGTATGATTTCCATGTGAGTGTTACATTGACAATTGCCTTTGAATTCAAGTCTAGGCATATTAGGATGATATGAGAGTCGGGGTTTATGGGTGCACTCTGCATTTGGCTGATTCTGTCATGTTGCGGAAGCTATTGTTTGTCATAGTTGTTGCTACTTTCCCAAGCAGATCTCCTCTTTGGACCGTTGACATGAGCGTTGCTTCATCTTTTATTGTCTAAGCACACTCTTACTTTAACAGGTTTCTGTTTTGGCATGTAACTGATGAGGTGAATGGTTGTCTTGCATATGCGTATGTTCTTGCTTGCAATATGTTTTGATCTGGTCTTTTTGCCGTCTCTATTCACTTATTTCGATATGTCGTTTCCTTTTCCTGTTTCTTTGTATTGGTGTATAATATGTTCAAAGAGGTAGTGAATATGTTCAAGAGAGTAGTGACCTACCTGAGTATAAAGTCTTGATGTTTATTGAGATGGTAACCCGACCTCTTTGAATATTAGTCTACTGATAATACTTCTACGTATTATTATTTTTAATGTGTACAAATGTAACTTTATTACTTTTGATAGGATACTTGAGTATAACCACTCTATTATGTTTGTAACCACCCTATAAAGGATATCTAGGTAGTTATTACTTACTTTTTAGTTTATCTAGGAAAGTTACTTTTTCACTTTATGCTTTATAAGCATGCTTTGTATTTCACCTATTTATACCAACCTTATTGGGTTGAGTTTAATATAAGAGTTAATCTTTTCTCTTAATCTTCTTCTTCTTCACTCTTTCTAAATTTCTTTATGGTAGCGAGCCACTGAACTTATTTCGGCAATCGATCTGTGTTCTTAAGTTCTGTTATCCCACAATGACAGATCTTTGAATCTACTCCTCATCTCTTTCCTCTCATTCAATGGAGTTGATAATCCATCGCTCAAAATCACCTCTAAAAAAATTATGCTGGACCAAATTATGTACCATGGTCTCGATCATACACACTTATGTCTTGGGCGGAGGAAAGAAAGGATACCTCACTGGATCCTCCATACCTCCTCATTGACAAAAACTCAAAGGAGTTTGATACATGGGAAACCCAAAGATGCCATTGTGAGATCTTGGCTTATGAATTCTATGATAGAAAAATCGGTTCCAACTTTCTATATGCAAAATCAGCTCTCGAGATTTGGAAGAAACTAGAGTCCTTATACTCTAATGAAGGTAACTATGTTCAAGTTTATAAATTTGAAACTTAAGCTAAGGAACACCATCCAAACCGACTGACCAATTAATAGTACTTCAATGCTCTAACCAATCATGGGAAGAATATGATCAACTTACAATCAAGGAATGGAAATGCCTGAGAAGATCTGGACATTCATAACAAGGAGGTGGAAAGAGATAGGTTCTTAGACTTCCTGGGAGGTCTAGACCTACTTATGAAGCGACCAGAGAAAGAATTCTTGCCATATCCCCTTCCCATCTATTAATGATGCTTTTAGTATTCTCGAGAAAGGAGGAGTGCGAGAGAGGAGTAATGCACATCCTGGAGGTATCTTGCCAACTCAGGAGAGGAGTAACATCGATTTTAAAGTTTACGAATCGAGATCTTTGCTAATGCGACTTATAACAAATACAAGAGGAGTGAGAATTGGGCCAATCTCCTATGTGATCACTGTAAGAAGAAAGGTCATCTTAAGGAAAAATGCTGGCTGCTGCACGGTAAACCACCCCATCTTCTCAAAAATCGGCAAGTAAAAAGCGGTGATAGAGCGTTGAGTGAATAAGGCTTATAGTGTTTTACGAGCAGAGACAAGGGTTCTCGGAAGAGCAGATGAACACTCTCCGGATGATGTTCAAGAAACTTCAACCACGACTCTTGCATCACTGTTGGAGCAATCGCATACGAAGGTCACAAATGGATTGTTGACTCGGTGCTACTAGCCATATGACAGTGAATTTTACATTTTTGAAACTTTCACAAGTATTGATTCTCATCACCATGTTACTATAGTGATGGTTCTTCAAAAAGGTGTTAGGAAAGGTAGAGTTAGACTTCAACCCAACATTACCCTAGAAAATGTCCTCTATGTTCCTAATCTCAATTGTAACCTTCTCTCTCAAAGCAGTTTTGTAAAGATAGAAAATGCTCAATTAACTTTCTCGGATACCCATTGTGAGTTTCGGGATCCTGAGTCATGATGAAGATTGGCGTGCTAGGAGTACTAAGGGAGGTCTCAGACTGCTTCCATAGCAAGCTCTTAGAGGAACCAAGAGGATTAGTGGCTAGTTTAGATTCTAAATGTAACAAAATTATTCATTTACATTTTAGACTAGGCCATCCTAATTTTGTGTACTTGAAAAAGTTGTATCCTCCTTATTTTCTCGGAGTTTGTATGGAAAATTTGAAATGTGAATTTTGCATTCTTGGTAAACAAACTAGAAATGTTTACAAATCTGCTCCTATACACCTCTCGCACCTTTGTTCTTGTCCACACCGATGTTTGGGGTCCATCTAGGGTCTCAAACCTATCCAAAAAACCATGGTTTGTCACGTTTATTGATGACCATTCCAGGACTTCATGGGTATATCTAATGAGCCAAAAATCGATGTTGCGACCATATTCACAAACTTCACAACTTTGTTGAAACTCGCTTTAAAACCAAAATTCGAGATCCTAAGATCGAGACAATGGGGATTTGAATACTTTAATTCTCAACTTTCTCCTTTCCTTCTCGAAAAGGAATTGTCCATCAATCTCTTGTACAAACACACCCCAACAAAATGGGGTAGTGAGAGGAAAAATCGACATCTCTTAGAGATTGCCGAACCATGATCTTCACCTATAATGTTCTGTTTTATTGGTGTCAAGTCGTTCTAATCGCCACTTACTTGATCAATAGAATGCCTTACAGGATGTTGAAATTCAGGACCCTATTGATGTCCTAAAAGGTATCTACCCTTGCACAAAACTTCTATCGATATCTCTCAAAGATATTTGGATGTCTTTGCTTTTATCCACAATCATAATCCCAACAGAGAAAGCTTGATCCTAGAGTCATTTAAAACCATATTCCTTGGTTATTCTCACTACAAAAGGGGGTATAAATGCTTTGACCCCAAAACACATAAAACCTACATCACCTTGATGTTACCTTTATTGAGGATCACCTTTTCTATTCCAAGTCTCGAAACTAAACCCACCGAGCAAGACTTACTCACCGAAAATGCTATCACCACGCTTTATTATTGTTGATGCACCCATCATACCTAATGTCTCTCATATCCATCAACCTGAAAAGGAGGTTATTATTTACACCAGGAAAAATTGGAGACCTGTGCCTGCTGAAACCCCTAATGATTCTCATATCCAGCCCATCCAACGACCTAATTACTCATCTACTTTACCTACTTCCTCTGAATCACATCTTGACCTTCCACCTCCCATTATTGAGCTGAGTGCCTATTGCCCTTAGAAAGGTAGGAGAGAATGCACTCAACACCCTATTCGTAAATTTGTGGCCTATAGTAAAGTCTCACCTCCTCTACCAAGCATTCTTGTCTAATATTGACTCTTATAGTATCCCTAAATCCATTGAACATGCCTTGAGTCATCCTAATTGGAAACATCTTTGTTTTGAAGAACTGTCTGCTTTAGATAAAAATCATACTTGGGATTGTGTTCCTAAACCACAGGGAGTGAGACCAGTAGGGTGTAGATGGCTCTTTACCATCAAACACAACCCAGATGGTACCATTAACAGGTACAAGGCAAGGCTAGTTGCAAGGGTTTTACACAAACTCAAGGGATTGACTTTAATGAAACATTTGCTCCAGTGGCAAAGCTAAACTCTGTCAGAATCTTGATTTCTATTGCTGCTGTCCTGAATTGGCCCCTCTATCAAATGGACATTAAAAATGCCTTCTTAAATGGGGATTTGAAAGAGGAGGTCTATATGCACTATCCCCCTGGTTTCATGCTTAAACCCAACCATGTTCTGAAGTTAAACAAAGCAATCTATGGATTGAAGCAATCTCCAAGGGCCTGGTTTGAAAGGTTTACCAAAGCTATGAAGGAAGCAACTTATCATCAAGGGCATAGTGATCATACAATGTTCTACAAACATGATCGATCTGGCGAGTCACTATCCTCATTGTATATGTTGATGATATCATCATCACAGAAATTCGAGGAAGAAATCGCTCTCAAGAAGTACTTTCTCAAACAACAATTTGAGGTAAAGGATGCGGGAACACTAAAATACTTCCTTGGTATTGAAGTTGCTAGGTCATCCAAGGGTATCCTACTCACTCAAAGGAAATATACTATGGACTTACTATCTGATTATGGCTGTTGGGGTGCAAACCTGTTAGTACACCCCTTGATAATACTGTGAACTTTGGAAAGGATGATCTTGGTCCGGACATTGAAGCCGAAAGGTATCGAAAACTTATAGGCGATTAATCTACTTATCTCATACAAGGCCAGACATATCCTTTGCTGTTAGCACACTCAGCCAATTCATGCATTCACCAAAGGAAATACACTACAATGCTGCAGTCAGACTCTTAAGATTTTTGAAAGGGAATCCAGGAAAGGGTATACTATTCAAATGAGAGAAGAAATACCGAGTGAGGCTTATGTGGATCTTGATTGGGCGAAGTTTGCAATATTGATAAAAATCAACCTCGAGGATGGTGCATTTATGTCTTTGGAAATCTGGTTTCTTGGAGAAGCAAGAAACAGTCTGTTGTGGCTAGAAGTTCTGCTGAGGCTGAGTACAGGGCAATTGCAGTATGTATGTGTGAAATATTATGGGTACGAGAAACTTATGAGGAACTAAGACTTGTTATTTCTACTCCTACTTGCCTATACTGATGGCAAGTCAATGCTGCTATTGAGATCACTAAGAATCTGTACAACATGACAGACAAAACATATTGAGATTGATAGACACTTTATCAAAGAGAAGATGATGAAGGAGAGATTCTTCTTCTCTTATCTCAACTCCAAAAATCAAGTAGTTGATGTGTTCACCAAAAAGTCCGCTTTAGCACCTCCTCACTGAAGTGTATTGACAAGCTTGGTCCGCTGAATATCTACATCCCGACTTGAGGAGGAGTATTGGTGTATAATATGTTCAAAGGTAGTTGAATATGTTCACAGGTAGTGACGACCTCTTGAGTATAGTTCTATCGATGTTTCAAAGGGTAACCTGACCTGCTTGAATATTAGTCTCTTTGATAATACTTCTACGTATTATTATTTTTAATGTGTACAAATGTAACTTTATTACTTTTGATAGGATACTTGAGTATAACCACTCTATTATGTTTGTAACCACCCTATAAAGGATATCTAGGTAGTTATTACTTACTTTTTAGTTTATCTAGGAAAGTTACTTTTTCACTTGATAGGATACTTGAGTATAACCACTCTATTATGTTTGTAACCACCCTATAAAGGATATCTAGGTAGTTATTACTTACTTTTTAGTTTATCTAGGAAAGTTACTTTTTCACTTTATGCTTTATAAGGTGGTTACAAACATAATAGAGTGGTTATACTCAAGTATCCTATCAAAAGTAATAAAGTTACATTTGTACACATTAAAAATAATAATACGTAGAAGTATTATCGCTGAGATTAATATTCAGCGAGTCGATTCTACCTCATTAAACATCGATGAGACTCTATACTCGGCAGGTCATTTACTCTTGAAACATATTCAGCTACCCTGCTGAACATATTATACACCAATACTTTGTGTTGAATCACTATTATATATTTTCCTGTCAAAGTAGTTCTCCTTATTCTTTCCTTCATGATTTTAAGATGCATGTATGATCGTTTCAATATTGTCATATAGTATAGCATACCTGATCTTATCCCTTAGTATATATTAAAAACTTAATCGCCGCTTGCTTTTCCTGAAACAGAATCCCCTACCGTATTTTGCACGTTTTCCTGAAGCAGATATATTGTGCTCGACTGATATATATAAACCAACGGTTATGGATGACAGTTTGGAATCGTGGGAACCAGGTAAAGCTTAAATCAAAGGATTCTGATTTGTATTGTGATGTTTAAGTTTTGCCTAGACTGTATGTTCATGAAAATTCGTTTTTCACCCATATACAAAAATCTGGTACTTGGTTTGCCATTTATCTTCATTCTTGAAGATAGAGTAGGTCCTGTTGTTTTTGACATTTTGCTGTTTACAACTGAGTACTCTTGCTGTTACTGCAAAATTCAATAATTTTTATTTTATTTTTTATTTTTATTTTTTTTATCATCATTACCTAGCGAAAGAGGGCCTTAATCTCGTCGGTAGTATCTATCAGGGAACATCACCCCCAATGGATGTAATCTCCGCTATAATTGTTGATAATATGAAATACACTGGTTGGTTCTCTCTCAAACAAAATAAATAAATAAATACAGATTCACTCTGACTCATATCTACCATGTACAACAGTCAGTTATTTCCACTAGGGGTGGCATCGGGTGCATATCCTTTCCGTAACCCTGCTACTCACTTACCCTCCCGGTAGAATTTGCTATTTTTTCCTTGACCCCGTACTCAGAAAGTGTCGGCACCCAATAAACGGGATTCCTGAATGTATATTAGCACCACGTCGATTATAGATTAAGATGTATGTCACAAGGGTCCTAAGACCTAATTTTCTATTCAAGTTTGGAACCCAGTTTGGTGGTGAAAGATGAATCAAATTTGACCTCATTTATGATCATCTGGAAATCAAACTCGAAGAATTCTATGTCATAAAAGTACACAAAGACAATGATAACTTATTAGAGTTTTAATTAAGGAAAACATATAACTAGCTGTGAAATCTACAAAAACATATGCACAACTTCTGTCAAGGTGTACAATACTATGTGAAAAATGACTGGAGACACTTTGTTTGTTAGTTAAACATAAGCCTATCAGGATTGACCTTAACACGTGTTGATTTTGTTGAGAGAAAGCTGTTTATTATTTCTTATAATTACCAGCGTAGAGCTGGTTTACATAAGTAGGAAAACAACCCTCAAACATCTCCTTAAACTTAAGAAGCACGATTGAGGAGGACTCTATTCTAGATCCCTAATGTGTTTCAAAGTAACTAAACCACTAGAGCATACACTATAATACATAAAAGACACAAATAACCCTACTTAACAAATAATTTCTAATAAGTAATAATAACACTCTAAACAATCAATTCCTTCTACAATACTTGTGCCCGGCTATTTTCCAACTTCAGTCTGGATGGGAGAATTTTCGAAAAGTTGGGGTGGGGAGTGTATTGAGTCAGGATTTTGGAAGTTTTTGCTAGCCTTAATCTTCACTGCATGAATTTTGTGTAACAGCTATTTTTGTTTGACCAGATTTGTGTGTACATTAGTGTGAGCTTAAAATTTTATATGCTGCCTGAACAGTGAAAGTGAAACTAGGATGACACATTGCAGAAGTAACTTTTAAAGATATAAAAGACTGCTTATGGAGTTTTCTATTAGCATTATGAAGTTCAAGATCGATTTAGGTATGCCAGTTTGTCGTTATCCTAACGGTAGGTCAAAGCACTGAGAAAATATATTCTTTTGAGAATAACTAGTTTTTCGCGTGGGGATGGAATTTCATTAACCTGAATGGAACAAATATTGGTATTGTGGCCTTTTGCTTCATAAACATCCACCCAAGGTTGAATATGCATTGTGCCTTTGGTAAGTTCAGTTCATCTGTGTTTAAGAGGAAAAAGGAAACTTGACAGTGTGAAGAGCTAACAGTCTGTTTGGACATAAATTATTTCGACCTGATTCGATTCAAGTGAAATACTTATAAGATAGTTGAGTTTTTTTTAAAAAAATTTGTGTACATGAAGAAATCATTGGTTATATAAATTGTAATAAAGTAGTGTAGTGAATAAAATAATGAGGTAAATGAAGTGAAGTGGAGAGATATTGATTAGATGGTTTAACATTCTTTTTAATTTGTAGATGGAGAAATGATTGGTGAGAGAATGGAGTGAATAAATAATAAGTAAAGAAAGTAGTGAAGTGAATTAATTTGTTTCATGTCCAAACTTAATGGTTTATGTAATTCGATATTGACTATTTCTTTTTTGTATTTATTAGCCGATGCATCATGCAATATTGGGATGTTTCATTGGCGTCCAACAAAATCTTCAAAAAAAATAGCAAAGGCGTGGAAAAAAATGCTTCTAGATAATGAAAGGATTTGGGATCAAAATGGTTTCGTTAGACTACTACGACGCAAGGTGGGACCCGTCGTTGATAAATACACTGGGCTTTCTAATGTTTATGATGGACACCTTAAGCTTGGGGGTCTTCCTGCAAGTATCTTTGGCGGTGGGCACACTTTTTTTGTGCAGGTGATAACCCTTATTCTATTCTGCATCCTTTTCTTTGTTTCTTCTGCTTGCTCAAGAAATGTGAGTATTTACTGGTATGGCATGTGGGCACATTTTACATACATATACATATTGATGTAGTTGTCGCATTTTGGCCAGTGGTCACCACTTGGTTGAGATGCAGAAACAACTTCTCATGAATACAAAGTAAGGTTGTGTAGCGTATGTTCATATGACCCAGCCCTTCCCTGACCCAGCCACACCTCAAATCCATTGGTTAAGAGGAATTCATTGTTCAGACGTGGCTTGATAAAAGATAAAGAGGTCACTAATCTGCTGGGCACAGACCACAGAGCACGGAAATTTAGAGATATTTTAACCTCTTGCTTAGATTACCTTGAGTAATTAGTACAAGTTAATTGGGGTCTATGGTGCTACAAAAGTAAGGGAAAAATTCTTCAATTTTTTTATCAACGTTGTTATCAGGTGCGAGCTTTTATTAATCTTCTGTTGCTTTAATAGGCACAGTACCTACAATTCAGACTTGAGCCTTATGCTGTACATACAACCTACCAGATTGGTGGTACGGATGGAAAACGACATCGATTTCGAGAAGGAATGTTTTTCTTTGATCCACCGGAGTACTATGATTCTCCAGGTCTGTATTGTCCTTCCCATATTCAGATTTCCGTGCACAGCCATGAAGTCAAAAAGCCAATGTATGATGTGTTCAACAATTATGAAATCCGATTTTAATGACTGTTGGCCTATCCTTCTTTAAGGAATCTAATTGTATACCTTGTGCCTACAATGCACGGAATCCCCTGTTTGGTAGCATCTCCATATCCAACACGGATTGGCATCGGTTACTCAGAATACATGCATGGGGCAAATTAGCAAATTTTGAAAAGTTTGATATGGTATCTGGATATGCATATCCATAACCTGGATTCGTGAATTAAAGAGAACCACTAGAAAATTAATAGAAACCAACAACTATCAGAAATGAAGGAAAAAAAATCACTTTCAATTGTTTTATTTTATGATTTTCAATATTTTTAGTTTGGTCGTTGTAGTTTTGTTATGCACAATTTGGTCCATATATTTTTAATATTAAAGTTTAATTTACTGAATCATTAGGGAAACTTGGTCAACATTTTCAAAACTTCGTACTGAGTAAAATTTTTCGTATTTTATCATCTCTTATGCAATGGTCTTCTTTGATGCCATGATGGGGTATTGAAACACTTGCGTCACCGGGCTTCTGTGTCTGTGTTTTTTTCCTATCTAATTAAGGCAGCTTTATTGTACTTCCCTGATCTTCAACAGGAGGATTTTTAACATTTAAACTGTCAATACCGAAGAGCTTGCTGTATGACGGGGAGCACAATATCGAATCACACTTTGCTCTTGTTTACTACCAAGTAGGTATAGATTAAGGTTGTGCCATTGATTTGTCTTACTGTATTTCAACCTGCATGATTTATCTATGGATATGTTTATTCAGATAAAAAAGATCAGGGATGCTTTTGCTGTTGCTTCGGTGTTGAACCGTACACTGGTAAGTGCTACTGTATATTATCTTGACAAACTGTAGTAAGAAGTAGGACATCAGCTTATCTCTCAAGTGTGAAAACACTCAGATTTTGATGTAACATTAAAAGCATATTGAATGAATGCAATTTCTGTCCCTTCGGGGACATCCGTTAAAATGGAAACGAATGAATGCAATTTCTAACATAAGAATATCATGTAGTATCCTTAAAATGGTAGTTGTAGCATTTAATGCATATCGATACGATGAGTATTAGAAGGTGGAACAATGTAGTAAAGTCTGCAGTATATATCCAATAAGGTGGTAACCTGAATGAATTCCGCAAGATCTTTGTTTTCAAACACTAAATGTGATTGGACTGAAGCATCCATAGCTTGTAAAAGATACTATGAGCTTCATCTTAATTTGCCTTTGTTCTCTTTTGTGATTTAGGTAATGCCGCCGCTATGGTGTAGGTTGGACAGGTTATGGTTTCCTCATCCTGGAATTATGAATGGCAGTTTCACCCAACAGCCTTTTCTCTGTCCTATGGATCATGTTTTTAAGGTACTTACTCTCTTCAACGTATTTTATAACTGTAAACTCAGAAAGAATGAGGAAAGTATTCTTGTTATTTAGAATAGAAACCTCATTACAAATAATGGATCATCACACTTCTATTTATAGAGTGGATGTCCAACGACTAGAAAAGGAAAAGCGAGGAAGCCTTTGTTCCAACGGCTAGTTGGACGGTGTTCTGTCTAAAAGCGAAGAAAAGGATCTTAATTTAGCCACTAATTTATATAGTTATTAGGACTAAATTAAGATAATAACAACAACAATAAAACTAATAAAAGACATGAATAAAAGGCTCCTAAGATCATCCTCGAATTTAACACTCCCTCAAGTTGGTGAATGTATATCAATCATTCCCAACTTGGCGAGAAAAATAATCATAAGATTTCTTAGGCAGCCCCTTAGTAAGAACATCGACCACTTGATTTTGTGAGTGGATAAACTTGACTTGATCAGGCCACAGTCCAACTTTTCCTTGATAAAGTGTCATCACAACTTCAACATGCTTTGTTCTATCATGTTGAATGAGGGTTGTGAGAGATGTCAATTGCTGATTGATTATCTCAATATAGAATCATAGGTGCCATTCTCTGAATCCTTAGATCATCCAGAATAATTTTGAGCCAAAGTAGTTCACAAACACCCACTACCAAGGCTCTAAATTCAAACGACAAGACTTGATCTTGATACTACTCTCTTGTTTTTTACTCCTCCATACTCTGGATTTCCAAAAGAAGCACACAATGACCGGAGGTGGATCTTCATCATCAATGCAAACCAAAGATAGTCGAGAATCGATGTAGGCCTCTGTGAAGCTTACGATCTCCATTTTGAATAACACTTCTTTTCCAGGATAACTTTTGAGGTAGTACACAATTCTTTCAGCAGCATTTTGATGGCACCTTTTAGGTTTGTGCATATACATGCTCACAATGTTCACAGCAAAGGCAATATCTGGCCTTGTGTGAGACAGGTATATGAGCCTTCCTACAAGTCTTTGATAAGCACTCTTGTTCACATCTTCATCTTGGGGTGCAAGGTTGATCCCATGTGTGAATTCTATGGGAGTCTTCATAGGTTTGCATCCCATTTTGCCACAATCTTTTAGTAGATCCGAGAATATATTTTCTTTGAAATGAAGATCCTGTTGAGAGTACATAACTTCAATGCCTAGAAGTACTTCAATTTCCTAGTTCTTTGATGTCAAATTCATTGCTCGAGAAATTTCTTTAGTGTTGTATTGCCTTCTATATCATCACCAGTGATGATTATATCATCAACATACACCAAGAGGATGGACCTCTTGCCATTTAAACTTAGCTTTATAAACAGTGTATCCTTGGCTTTGTTTATAGCCAAGGGTTACCATAGCATTAGTGAATCTCCCAAACCGCACTACAGAGATGCTTTAAGGCCATAAAGGGCTTTTAATAATCTGCACACTTTTCCTTTTTCTTCTTGGAAACCGGGAGGTATATCCATAAATATGGTTTCCTCAGTCTCCTTGAAGAAAAGCATTCTTCACATCAAACTGGTTTAACTTCCAGGTCAAAGTTAGCGACCAAAGAGAGGAGTATTTTGGCAAGTGTTCATCTTTGCCACAGGGCAAAAGTGTCAAAATAATCTATTCCATGGTTTTGAGTATACCCGCGGCAACTAATCTTGTCTTATGTCTTTCAATAGTACCATCGGACTTGTATTTGATGGTAAAAATCCATCTACAACCAACGCTTTAGCCCTTTTTGAAGCTCAACCAACTCCTGTGTTTTGTTCTTTTCAAGAGCATTCATCTCTTCTTTCATAGCTTTCACCCAATTTTCATCCCCTAAAGCATCTGAGAATCTGTTAGGCACAGAATTGTCTAAGAGATTTATGAAAAATCTCTTTTGTTTGTTAGAGATTCTGTCATAAGATAGGAAGTTTTTCATAGGGTGCAGAGTACAAGCCCTGGTGGGCTTCCTTAAAGCAATAGGAAGCTCAATAGGAGAAGAGCCACTACCTTTTCCTTGTTCATGTGTAGGAAAAGTAGTGTCATCCTCATCAGAAGTCTGAGAATCCTCAGATGCATTAGAGGCTTCATGCTCACTAGTGTCAGTAGTGGCTTCCTTACTTGGAACCACATCCTGTACTTTAATCCAGTTCTTTCTGGTATAGATTATAGGAGTTTTTTCTTTGTTCTCATTCACAATGGGGGCATCAGCTTGTTGCTCAGTAAGAGGAACATTAAGTTCCTTTTCAATGAAAGGTTCCTCACTGTTCTTATTAATAATAGGAACCTGTTCTTTCTCATCAACTTTTGATGAGTCAGAACTAAGGTCAAGGAGAAACATTTCTCTTTCAGACTCAGACTTAAAGTTCTCCCCCTAATTAGAGCTTTCCCTGTAAAGTAGGGGTGCATCTCATAGAATGTAACATCCTTGGATACAAAGGTCTTCTTTGTAGGAGGATGGTAGCATTTATAACCTTTTTGTGTATTGGAGTATCCAATGAACACACACTTAACAGATCTGGGATCTAGTTTTCCCTTGTTAGGTTGATGTATATGAACAAAGGCCTCACATCCAAACACTTTAGGATGGACTCCTTCAGATTTGACAAAATCTGGAAATAGTTTAGTAAGAGTATCAAAAGGACTCCTTCCTTCAAGTACTTTCGTAGGCATCCTGTTTATGAGATGAAGCGATTAGATCGCTTCTCCCCAATAATGTTTTGGAACATTCATTTGGAAGAGAAGAGCCACTAAATGTATCCATAAGTGTGCCTATTTTTCCTTTCACCACCCCATTTTGTTGGGGTGTGTAAACACAAGAGGATTCATGTATAATCCCTTTTTCTTCCAAAAAATGACTCAGGAATCTGTTGAAATAATCCCTGGCATTATCAGTTCTGATTTTCTTGATTTTGACCTCAAACTGAGTCATAATCATATTGTAGAACACAGGAAAGATCTCGAGCAAGATCGATTTTTGTTTCATAAGGTATAGCCAAGTAGTCCTGGTATGAGTCATCAATAAAGGTGACAAACCAGGTGAGCACCATTGATGTTAGGGTTAGTAGAAGGACCCCCGGATATCACTATGTATAAGATTAAAAGGATTAGCAGAAAGATTAGATGAAATAGGATAAGAGACCCTTTTATGTTTAGCAAATTCACATTCATTACATTTGAAATCGTCAGAATTTAACCCTTTACATAAATTAGGAAACAAATGCATAAGAATCTGAAAAGAGGGGTGACCAAGTCTCCTATGATACAACATAACCTTATCATAACTAGTTTTAGACAAAAAAGAAGAATTCTGACAACTAAGCTTGTCATTGTCTTCAGTCTTCAAAACATAGAGACCTTCTTTAGCCCTAGCAAGTCCAATCTTCCTCATGGTTTCTAGAACCTGTATCACACAGAAGTTAGTAGAGAAAAGATCATAACATTTAGAGTCTCTAGTTAACTTTCTGATAGATAGAAGACTAGCAGTGAGATTAGGAACATGCAAGACATCTTTCAAGGTTAGGTCATTGTTTATTGTAACATTTCCAATGCCTGCCACACTCATTGAGGAACCATTAGCAACTGTAATGTTCCTCTTAGTAGTACAAGGCACATAGACAGAAAAACATGCAATGTCAGGGGTCATATGGTCAGTTGCCCCAGAATCAACAACACAATCCACAGTAATATCGATTTAAGAGATTCAAAGCCATACGAAAAACCATTGAAGAAGAACTTCCTCAACTTCTATTTTCGATTGACCAAGAGTAGGATTCGATTCATGAGGTTTTGATCCATACACATCCCATTACTTCAGATTTGTCGAAATTTGCAAAGTGTGAGCCAAGGGTTCTTTGTTTTTCCTGGTCTCCCATGCAATTTCCAATGTAATTCTTTCAGTATGTCTCTCTTTTTTACAAAGTGAGAGCAAAAGCAGATTGTCCCTATCATGTTTCATATTTTCCTTTTGAGAAGGAAATTTCTTTTGGATATCCTTTTGACTCAAGTGGTCTTGGGGTACCCTTGATTCTTCTGACCAACTATCAAAGCAGAGCCATCAATAGAGGGAGTGTCAATCATGACACCCCTCCTACTTTCCTCTGCTCTAACAATAGCAATTGTTTCATTCAAGTTAGGGAGATCATCTTTTCCAAGAATTTGAGTCAAAATCTGGTTTAAACCAAAGAGAAATGAAAAATCCTATCTTTTCCATCATCCTTCTCAAGGTAGCAAAGATCATCTTTATCTTTCATTTGAATGCACAGATAATGATCAAGTTCTTGCCACATACCTTGCAGAAGATTGGAATACTCAGTGATGGATTTGTTACCTTGCTTGGTGTTTTGAATTTTTGCTCTTATCTCATAGATTTGAGCAGCATCATTCACCTTGGAGTAGGACTCGCTGGTCGTGGTCCTGTCCCATTTCCTTAGTTTGTTTCAAGAAACATGTAGTAGTCACCGATTTCTAGAGTCATAGAATTCCAGAGCCATGACATCACAATTGAGTCCTTTTCATCCCAAATATCAAACCAGGATCATCCTTGGCGGGACCAGGCCTCCACAAAAGATGGCTCGGTTGCCTCTACCTTTCAAGAAGGTTCGACAAAGCGTGACCATTTCAGATAATTTTTCCCATTCAGCTTGTAAGCAGCATGAATGTTTTGAAGCTCACCAGAGTTTGTAGGATTTTCAGTAATAGAAGGATCAGTGGCTGCACTAGTTGCAGTGGAGCCAGCCATTGATCAGAAAGAAATTTGAATTTTTGAAGAAATTCCCAGAAAAAAATCTAAAGCTCCGATACCATGTAAACTCAGAAAGAATGAGGAAAGTATTCTTGTTATTTAGAATAGAAAGCTCATTACAAATAATGGATCATCACACTTCTATTTATAGAGTGGATGTCCAACGGCTAGAAAAGGAAAAGCGAGAAGCATTGTTCCAACGGCTAGTTGACAAGGTGTTCTGTCTGTAAAGGAAGAAAAGGATCTTAATTTAGCCACTAATTTATATAGTTATTAGGACTAAATTAGGATAATAACAACAATAATAAAACTAATAAAAAGACATGAATAAAAGGCTCCTAAGATCATCTTGGAATTTAACAATAACTATACGAATGATTTCAGAAGTCCAAAAATTTCTGTGTTGCCAGAAAACAGAAAAAAGGGAATCAAATTTTAACACATGTTTTTCTGTAACCATTTTCATGGATTATCACTTGCTTTAAATAAAGAAGATGGAAGAATTGTAATATATCTGGGTTTAGCCAATGAATTCGATTTAATAAGCAACTGTGACATATGCTGCTTAAAAAAAAAGAACTCTGGTGTATTCTTTATTTATGCTTGTTGTAAATGTGATATTACCTTAAGACTTGGATTTTTAAGTACAGGCGTAGTTTATAATTTTATACGTTTTAACACTCAAATATGTCCCTACATGTGTGGGTTGACAGCACCAAATATAGTGTGACAAAATTGTTATAAGCCTGTTCAAGTCCCTCTGTCCTATTTCCTTGAAAATTAAAGATAAAAAAGGCCCCCAGGTGAAGAATATGAATATGTTTTCTGAAAGACTACTTATTTCACGACTGTCTTCTTATTGCTTTTGATCGACTAATGAATGATACCACAGATTAATGCGATGTTAAGGGATCTTCCAGAGGATAAGTTTGGACCTCAAATAAGGTTTAGGGAGTATTCTCTATTTGAAAATCCATCAATGCCGCAAAAGGTATGGTTTTATCTATCTGTCCAGAAATCATCCAGCGGTGTGTCGCACTTCATTCCTCTTTAAAACAACATTTGGTACATTGACTAATTTTAGGTGAAAGAATCATGGCTTGATGTACGTCTTTGTGAACAAGGATCAGAAGATTGTCAAGTTTCTGATAGTACAAGTTCCAATGGATTACTCAAATTTCCAAACCACAGTAATGACGAAACGGTAATTATCACGATCTTGCTTTTGAAATTATTGATTGCTCTTTCGAGGGTCATAAAGCGAATTCTAATTCCACAATGTATCGTATATATCAGAACAATAAACTTTGACGAACTTAGAAATACTAAATGACATTGATTTGAACACATATGCTAAAGAATAAAGATAAAAGCTGATTTTACCTGCTGCTGCCAGTTAGTACTGTTTTGAGCATTATTATTTTTCATAGGAATCTACACACTTTCTTTCTTAATCTGCAATGATTTATATGAATTTCCATTGTTTCTTAAATTGTTTTGTGGAAGCAGTATAGGAGTGTATTCTCTGCATTCAAGGATGTTAAAGTCATTCAATTCTTATCGATGCAAGACGCTTTCTCTGGCTTCATTGACCAGGCAATCTATCTCTCTCCCTCCCCTGCTCATTTACTCTTTAGAGTTCATATTATTCTTTTTCTTCAAACATTTTTTATATATATGTTGTGTGTGTATATATATAGGCTCAGGAAGAGAAGTTCAGGAAACGCATGAAGCATTACATAAGCGATTGGTGTTGTTTGGAACATACTCGATATGGAGGGCACATACCCTTTGATATATATTGGGATGAAAAAGATGATTGGAAACCAAAGCTAGTGTGATGAAAATGGAAGGTTTTCGAGCTGGCCGTTATGGACCGTTTAGTCAACGGTATACTCTCTGTCATCTTTTCTGTTTGATGTTGTTTTCAGCATTATACGTTTTCCTTTCTGTTGCTTTCTGTTAGCTGCTAGTCTTGGTAATCACATGTAGTGAACCAATGTAGCCTCAAAGTGTAGTCTTTACAATACATATGTAGTTGTAATTGATGAAAGAGGAGATGAATTATTTTTATATATCGCGGACCAATTTAAAGGTCTTTTTCCTTATAAAGTGCCTGTCCGGCCACATCGATATGTTTAGTTTTGTCGTGTTGAGTAGGGTTTTGTCGTGAATATTGACTCATCTTTCACATTATCAAAAACAACATTTGTCGATATCTGTCACACAAGTCAAAACATTCAAAAGAATTATAAAGGCATAAGTTGTGAAGCAATACATATCAAGATCTCTTTACGTTGAAACGTGAAAGTTGGAACTTAGCCCAAAAAGTTGATTACAATATAATATCGATAAATGAATACTCTTAGGACCGGAGAAAATTATTCATTTAGCCTATTTGTCTAAGTTGTGCCGGAGAAAATTATTCAGAGGTTGAGATTATACCGTATATAACATAATAATACAATACAATAGTCTTAATTCCTTTACATCTTATTCTTCAATTGTTTTTAATATAATAATATGGAAAATTAGAGATAAGAGACAAATAACTTAATATTTTTAAGTAATAGACAACTACATATTTTTATAGGGAGAAGACAATGCGCATAATTTTTATAAATGAAGACAAACAGTGAATCCTAAAATCGGTGAATCTCCCTAAATGAATCCCGAAATCAGTGAATTTCGATAGTGAATCCCTAAAATTAGTGAATTTAACAATGAATTTTGAAAATTAGTGAATTTCGGCGATGAATTTCGGGAGTGAATTTAAATAATGAATTTGAACACGTGTGATTTTAAAACCGAGATGAATAAATAGTTTTTCTTTTATCGCAAAAGTTTAAAAAACGTCGCTTCTACTCAATTGATGAAATATTTTTGTCCTTCTCCCTCATTCCCCCATAATAATATCAGTTTAAAATGTATCATTTTCATTCCAAGCAGTAAAAAATTGTTAATTTACTTGATCATATGTGATAGGACGAATATAGAGATGAATATAAATTTTAGCTAGGGGGATAGAGGCAAATAAAATACATCTATATATATTAGCGATTTTTCCGAACCCAAAAATGTAACCTTGTGCGCATCCGCCCCGGAAAGTCATGGCGACTGAAGCCAGATATTTTTTTATTTTTTATTTTTATTTTTAGAAGAGATACCTGTGTTCTACCGACACAGATAAAATGTTTAGGAAATGAATTTTTTTTTTTTTGAACTTGAAATATTTTATTTGATTGTTTTGCTATATGAAACAATAAATATACGTTTAGAGCAATGTTTGAGCCACAACAAAGCACCACAATACACGTTTGTATCATTGATCTTTATAAGACTCATGAAAATCAATATGTCTTACATCATAATCAATTATTACATTTCGTGATTAAATCTTAGTTGGTGGCATGAACGTTATTACAGTTGTTGTTCCCGGTACACACTAATGTTAGTGATGCCGCCGTTAAGTTAACTATCATTGATAATATAATGTTCCATTCAGAAAATCAAACCCTTAATGTGATATCTCACATCGGTAAAATAAGTGAATACTCACCCCCATATAAGTGTGAGACATAAATGTCTTGTCAATTCAGGTTAGCCTTTTTAGACTAAGCGATAACGGCGGTCTAAGCAGTTGATCAGAGTCGACTATCGAGCGGATCTACGTGTCACGAAGCCACCTCTGTGAGTTCTCTCGATAGAGACGAACTGGGACAAGTCCACAGGGACAAGTCTTGGACCAGAGACGAACTTGGCCGTCCTGGCAAGGACGCCAGTTCCCTTATAATGTCTTGTCAACTCGGATTAGTCTTTTTAGACCAAGCGAGGACGGCGGTTTAAGCAATTGACCGGACCATAATGTCTTGTCAACTCGGGTTAGTCTTTTTAGACCAAGCGAGGACGGCGGTTTAAGCGAGCTTGACCGGATCGAACGGAGGCCTCAGATGTATCTGGCGTGTGCGTGCTTGGCCCGAAAGATGGTGATGCCGGAGCAGAGGGCGGCTGAAAATGGAGGAGCTTTTCATGGAGCTCCTCAAAAGTGATCACTGTTTCACGAACCGCAATAGCACGGGCTATGTCAGAATACTCGGGGCCAATATTTCCCAATATGATATCCACAAAATCATCATGATCCATTTTGGAGCCAAGGAGGGCCAATTCATCCCGCTTGTGCTTCAGAGTATAAAGGTACTGAGAAACCGATTGCGAACCACGTTGGTGAGACCTCATAGCATCCTTAATCACCTTGATACGAGCCCTAGACGGAGTAGCATACACGTCAACGAGGGCTTTCCATGCCTCAGCCGATGTCTTCTTGCCATAGAGAAGGGTGGCAACATCCGGTGATAGGGAGGAGATGAGAAGGCTGCGAATAAGATTGTCTTGGCGCGTATGAAAGACAAAATCCGGGTTGGTGGCTGTTTGACCAGCGGCGGTGGTGATGGTGGCCGGCGGTATGACCTTCGTTCCATCAACATAACTAAACAGTCCATTACCAAAAAAAAAAAAAAAAAAAAAAAAAAAAAAAAAAAACGGTCCATTACCAAGGAGAAGAGCTTCTATTTTCATATGCCACACGTAGTAATTCGTGACATCTAGTTTAATGGTGGCCTGAGTAGCGTGATTGAAGGTAACGAGAGCGGGGGTGGTGGCCATGGTTGCCGGTGATCGTGGAGAAGAAGCAGGGTGGCCGACAGCAATAAAAAAAAAGAAAGGGTTAGGGTGTATTGATGAACCCTAAATTTGCAGTAAAAAGAAAGAAAAAGAAAAGGAAGAAAATTTATTTTACGTATATGGATCGAGATTGCTCTGATACCATAACAGAGTATTTTGAAATTATGATTTTGATTAATTTATTCACAATTGCAGTATTACAATATATAGGAGAGTACAATATAAAGTCAACCTATAATGAAGGCTAAATCTAGCCTAATATCATGCTAACCATAAATACAAAATACATACTATTCACAGCTAATATATACAGATAATTTTCAGATGCATCGAATATGACATAATTTTTTGATATGACAAAATGCTTTTTTTCTTTCTTTTCTTTTTTTTTTTTTTTTTTTTTTTGGGTGTGTGGCGCTTCAACGGTGGGTATAAGGAGATTGGGATGGTAATAGATCTGTGGGGAGGTATGATGACATGATTGGTGGGATGTGTTTAAGATAGGGTTTTCTTTGATCAAGGAGAAGATTTCATTATTTATGGTGGTGATGAGGCTAGGGAAACATAGTTGTGTATATAAATACTAGTGGTAGAGACTGTGCAAGGCACAGTCAATGCCCATTCCAGTTAGAGTAAAAGCAAGAAATGGATTTTAAGTAGTAAAGGAAGGTGGTAATACATAATGCACATGGATATTATACAATGGTTAAGTTGTTATTTTGGTACAAAACATGCACTTTAAGGACATAGATAACGCAAGACAAATGCGTAATGTTGGCATTTTCAAAAGGGTGAGGCAAAAGTCAAGTAGTTAAGTACAAACCAAAAGTAGCTACATATTATTAATCATTAAGATTCATTGCATATTGATTCTTAATGATGTAATATATTCTTTATTAGGCATATTAGAGTTGTTCATTATCTATAGATATTTTGGAAAGTTTTTTACATTTGGTACCCAAACGCAAAGATGTCAAACATTCTTGTCTTTGCTCTAGCCTTCTTTGTCGGTGTGGTTTCCGTTGGATCGGTGCTCTGTTGTTGGGAAGGAGAATCGCTTGTTGGTGGAGGAGGTAGGTCATGTGTGTATCATGGGTTGTTGGTGGATTTGTGCCTTTATCGATTGCGGTGTTCTTCAAAGGCTAGTGTTCGTTTGGCTCCCACTTGTTCATGCAGCTGCGTAGATGCAGATGCAGCTATTCCGCTAACCTCTTCAAGCACTGTTTTTATGGTTGGTGTGAAGAGTTGTTTTTCAGGAACAGCCTGGGGTGTAGACAATGACGATTCGATGCGACCAACAGGAGTAAACTCATCAGAAACATTTGGACCAACTGCAGTTGTTTGTTGCGGTTTTCGACCACATCTTTGAGGTCTTGATGATGACGATCCAATATGAGTAGGAGGTGTAAGCTCTTGAAAAGGGTTGTAGCAAGTTACATTTGTTTGTCGCGCCATTTAGTATGCATGTACTTCAGGCTCAGTATAAATTTTGACCAAGGGGTAATAACGCTGTCCGATGCCTCGATAGTTCTGATCATAGTACTTCATAAAGCAGATAATATGTTTCTTTTCGAGGGCAGCATCTATTTCCTTTGTCAATGGTTTTCCACTGAATGGGGTAGAATTAGTAAATGATACGTGAAATGAGTGAAACGAAGATTATGTAAATATGTACTAAAGTATTAGTCGAAAACAAACCTGTGTAGCAGCAAGTCTTAGTTGATTTCCTGTGAAGGGCAGCAACTTATCAATTTCAGGTGATCTGATGTTTGACTCAATAGTTGTAGTCCCGTGGGTCAAGAAAACAGGGATGTTCAAGCTGCAGGGATGTTGGTGCGTGCGTTAGTTTGTGTTGTTAATTTAAGGAACAACGGTAACCACGTAATGAAGTTTAAATAAATATTGAAAGGTACAAATTTATTATCTTACCAGACGGTGACTTTCGTATATTCTTTACAGTAGGAGCACATAATCTTCCAGTCGCTGTCTACATCCAATTCTGTTAGGCATTTTTCACAAGCCTCGAACCAAAGATGTTCTTTCCCAGGCAAGTAAGTTAACGTTCCCTCAGTCCAAATTGTTTTAACCTGTTTTATGTGCATACTCTTAGCAGAAATGGAAATAGTAGTAGTAGAAAGCTGAAAGGAAGTGTTGGAGTAAGTACATTTTCAATAGCCGAGAGTGCAAAAGCCAATGGTTGTATCTCGTTGTGTGCGGTGGGTGGAAAAGAGAAGTCGGATTTGCAGATGATTGATTGTCAATCGAGTGGTTATTTCGTGGCATGGGCGGTGTACACATGTGCATAGGTGTAGCAAACATTATAGATAAGCGGCAGTGAAGAAAGCAAGCAATGCATGAAACGACCTTACGTTTGAGTCTTTCAAAGGAAGTTCTTCATTTAGTGGGGATTCTCCATGATGTAGGCACTTGTCTTCGTGCGGAGTGAGAGGCTGCAATGCAAAGATATAGTCGTGTGGAAAAGTGGCATGTTTTATGGTTGTTAGGTTGGTAAGTTGATTAATGGTGTGTTATTAAAGCGTGGAGGAAGGGTTTTTGGTGTGAGAGTGAGGTTGGTGCAAAACGTGCATGGGCGAGTGTGAAGTAAAGGAAAATGAAGGAAAAAGTTAACGACATATGTAATGAAAGGAAGGTTTTGCATCTTGTGGTGTGTTGTAACTTTCAAGCCATATCGATAATCGATCTTTGGTACTTTGTAGCGTGCATAGACATTCACATCGATGTCGAAATGGACATCCTCCCAAATGCGCAATATCACGGGGATTTTCCTGGTCAAGGTAAGAGGTAGTAAGGTGTCGGTACTAAAAAGTTTAAAAGCGAGAGTGGAAGATGTTCTATGTAAAAGCGAGAGGCGGTGGCGAGACGTACTCTTCATTAATCACGATACAATCACGGTAAGAAGATGTGTTTTCGTGTTCTTGTATCGGCAAAGTGTGAACAACCAATGCTTTTATACCGCGTGGATATGAAGTTAGAAATGTGATAATGAAGAAGTATAGGCGGCTTAGGGGTATGTGTATTGTGTGTGATACGTGGAAGTCAAAACTTACAGACCGACTCTTGATCTGCATAGCGGTATAGCTCACTGAAGTTGTTGTATGGGAAAGTGCAAGGCAGTGGAGGTGGAACTGGTTCCAGATATGGCTCTACAAGGTTTTTGCGATGTAGGGTCCACGTGTATGGGTATTCGAGAGTTACAGTAGTTATGCGGAGTTTCTTTAACGATTTGCATTCGACACATAGTAACGGTTGTATGGAGTGCGGTGTTGTTGAATAAGTCAACGCTTTTATCGTGACACCATAATACAAACTTTGGTTCCTGTAGAAGAAAAAAAGAATGGTAAAACGATCGTGACCAATGGAAAACAAGAAAGGCCGTAGAAGAAATAATGGTACCTGTGTATCAGTGACTACATGGCTTCTGTTCAGGGGGCCATTCCCTTTTTTTCTGGGGTTGCGACGTTCAATCACTTGCACAAGAACGCACCATTTTGTTGTGCGTGAAGGGGTAACTTGGTTGGCATGGATAGTAGGTCTTGCCATAGCCTAGAGGAAAATACGTATGAGTAATGTTGAAACAATCACAGCAAATAGTAGTATAATATGGGTAGTTGTAGAACATTGGGTGTCAGTTTGTGGTTGAACATGTTGACTCTTTTTTTTTGAAGTGAAACATGGTGTATTTTTTTTCTTGAACCAACAAAGCTGGGAAAGTTAAAATGCACGCACGATGGGTAATGTTGACTGGTATTTGGTAGGGTGAGAAACAAAAGTCTTGTAGCTAGTTTGATGGAGTTAAAGCTACATGTGTTATGCTAAAATACGATCTGATGAAAATGCAAAAGTGTGAAGGCGGTGGTGGTAGTAGAAAGATATTTGTTTGAAAGTGCGAGGGGTTTATGTGCATAGGTGAAGGAATGTATGTGAGGATGAAGGTTATCTAATGGCGAAAGACTTCTTTGTAAACAACATTTCGTGTTTACATCTGCATTTGAAGATATTGGATGTCTTTGTTGATGAAAATTTTCACGTGGGAAGCGAAGACGTGCACGGATAGCGCAACATACACACGCCCATGTGAGAAGACGTGTTCTTGAAGGTATACGCCTACAAAATCCAAAGTTTGTCCTTGTGATTTGTTTATTGTCATTGCAAAACACAGTCGGACTGGAAATTGTGTTCTTTTAAAAGGGACGGGCAAAATTCTCCTTAGTTGGTTGCAATGGTATTCTAGGTATAAAGACACGCTACCCGCAAAATCTCCCGTGACAATTTCAAATGTCAGGACATTTTTTGAGAAGTTTACGCAAAGTAAGCGGGTGCCATTGCAAAGGCCTTCACTTGGGTCTATATTTATGACAAAATAATGGGTGCATTATGTTTTAGAATAAGTTTGTGTGGGGGCAAGCCATTGGGAGACAGGCTGTTTATCATGTCTTCATACAGACCTTGGTCAGATGGGTCCATGGTTTCATCGAAACCAACGTATTCAAATTGTGGGCCCGGGAATCTGTTTATAATGATTCCGTTGATTTCATCGACAAATAAGTTTTTTGTTGTCAAGATTGCTCTGTTGAGGAATGGGGTTGTAATGCCTGCTGTTTCGTGAAGATTAGGGTAGATAAGAGAGATGAAGTCTTCCAAACCGGTGGAAGGACAAGCTGGAGTGAAGCAAATATGTTCAGGCAGAGTAGCAATACCAATGTCGTTCAACTGATTAGCCCCATCTCCTATATATAGGAGGAATTTAGTGAATTGTGGATCTAAACGTGCGCGCATATTTATGGTAAGGCGCAGTTGCACAAGCTCTGGCCATAACGGAGACCTAGCTAATGATGCATTGATGGTTTCTGTCTTGGTGCCCTTAGGAACAATTGGTAAAGTTTGGCGAAAGTCGCCTCCTAAAACAACAACTTTCCCACCAAACAGTAAGTTAGAGTCTTCGAGGTCTTTTAGCAAAGCATCTAGAGCTTCAACGGCGGATCTTTTGCCATTGGAGCTTCATCCCATAGAATCAATTTTGACTCTTTAATGAGCCTAGCCAAAGAGGACTGCTTGCTAATCCTACATGATGTAGTATCTTCAAGGTCAATCGGTATTTTAAATCTAGAATGAGCAGTGCGGCCCCCGGGCAAAAGTGCAGCAGCTATACCTGATGTGGCAGTAGCTAATGCTATGTGGCCTTGCGATCTTACGTAAGCAAGCAGAGCACGGTAAAGGAAAGTTTTCCCTGTACCGCCTGGACCATCAACGAAAAAAGCTTGTGGCTTGTTTTGGTAGATAGATTCAAGTATGGAGTTGAAGGAGTGTTTTTGTTCATCGTTGAGTAGAAGTTGAAGCTAGGTCGGAAGGTGAGATTGGAGCACCTTCTCTAATGTAAGTTCTCTTGTTCCATCGTCGGAGTCAACGGAGATTGCTTTGAAATGAACTATGGCATATCTTTGTAATGGCGAAGGTCTTTACCCATACCAATTAAGTAGGAGTTTATATGGTGAAGGACTTTTGCCCTTATTAAGTGTCTTTGGGATGTTTGATTGCAACTTTGAAGTCTGTGGACATATCGGGTTCAAATTTATACCACAGGGCTAAAGGGTTACTTGGGCACGAGTGGACCATAGAATCTGCAAACAGCTTTTCAAGAGCACAAGGCATGTTGTAAAGTGCAACCTCGCTTAGACATTGTTCCCCGGCTGTTATTTTGTTCCAACAGCCGTGTTCCAAGGTCGCCTCACGGTATGTAGGGTAGACACAACCATGCACAGATCTAAGGGAGGTGTATGATGTTGGGCACCGAACTTTTGATGATAAGCGTAAAAATACCGTTCTCCTCAAGAGTTTGATGTCACCACTCTACCAACCGAGTTACCCGAACAAAGCTTCCAATTTTTTTCATTAGCCAGCCAAACAAAGTGGTGCAGAACTCGGAGTAGAGACAATTTTTTGCTTTTGCATTAGAGTCTGTCAAATTCATGAAGAAAAATTGAGTCAGCATTGTGCGCTTGTTTGTCGGATTGGAAAGAACGGTGGATAGAAGTTCTTGGTGTTTGAAGGTGACAGGCTGATAGCCTTCTAGATGAAGGTGCATTTGGATGACGGGGTTTTCATTTCGATCGGTGGAAATCGGAATATACGCCATAAAGATTCAGTCTTTAAATCCATCGCCACTTCTGTATTGGTCTATTTCATTTACTTGGTTATCATTGGGAGGAGGTTGGTCACCATGGTTTTGGGCAGACAAGCTGAATAGAATGCGATCACTGCCTTTGCATATGTATTTATATATGTACTTAACAGCTTTGATTGTGGAACAGATTTCAACGTTCATATGACAATCAAACTTAGCTAGCAGGTAAGGGTTGTATGGCACAACCCAACGGTTGTCTAGCCAAACACCTCTGATTTTTTTCTCTTACGCCATTATCGCGACGGTAGTTTGGATATGCATCGTCGATGTGTTGGTTTCAACGTAAAAGGCTTTGGATAGAAGTCTTTGCATGTACCATTTTTCTTCATGCATACATTTGTAGGATTACTGATACCACAAGGTCCATGGAGCATGTGCTTGTAACCAACTTATGCAAGTGAGGGTATTTTATTTTGTCGGGAATTTCAAGAGATACAAATGCATCAAATTCCTCGTGTCTATGCACTTTGAACTGTGGTTTAAGGATGAGGAGAAAATGTGCATGGGGCAGGCCTCTTTTCTGGAATTCAACAACATATGTGTATGCTGCTATTTTCCCAAAGACATTTTTTTTGAACAGGTCGTCCTTCAACTCTTCTAGTTTAGCTCTAAAAATTCAAGCAATGTCGGGCCTATCTTGAGTTAGCTCACCATATTTAAGCTGTTCTTTGATTTCAGGCCAATTAGGGTTGCACGTTATAGTTAGGAAAATATCAGGTTTGCCAAATTTCCTGACTAAAGACATGGCGTCTAGATATTTTTTCCGCGCGTGTGGCGTGGGCCACCTATAAAGTAGCGCAGTAGCACAACGCTACCGACCTACTTTATTACAGGCTGTTTCGCCTGTGGAGAAGGCATCGGCAACACCTTGCAGGAATTCATGCCTGATGTTATCTTGTTGGGATCTGAAGTAGTCAAGTCTTTGGGTTTCTAATTTGACAAACATGTCTACGGCGTATTGTTGGAAGAGCCTGCCAAAATGGAGTAAGTATGACTGATCGGATTCCCTAATTTGGAATCAGAATGATAGTACTCACGTATGGAGATAGAATTAGGATCATCTACACATGTATTCATTATGCATTTCTTGATCCATCAACAAGATCGAGCATCGACACACGTGTGGATCTAATGATGTGTTTGTGTATTCACCCCTGGTCCTTTTTACCTTTTTTGTTAGGCCTTGTTTTGGTATACCTTGGTGCCAACCAAGTGACCATAAGGAAGAAGCGATGGGTATTGAAGAGGATCATAGCAGCAATTGTAGTGTAATATCAGATAATCGTGAGCGTGGCCATTAAGAGCGTATATTTTAATACTTCTATGATGGTTTTCAGTACCATCGACTAAGATGCCTGCAACCTGGCTGACAGAAGGCTTGTTGTGTGTGCGTTGGTCAACACTTGGGTTACAATATAAGAAGATATTATGGTCCTCAAGGTTAGCTTCATGTCTAAGACTTACGAAAAGCGTGCATATGGATTTTGCTCTGGGACGGTGAGAATTTTTGGAGTGACATCTCGTAAAGCCTAGGGAGCATCAGTGATGACTTGCTCATGACCTCATGTTCAGTATCGTGAAGGTAAAACTGCAAGTTCTTAGCAGTATCATCTTTACTTAACAACGGAGGCATGAAGTGGTACACTTGTCCTTGAACTCTGAAAGTGTAGATGCCTTTATTCCGGCGAGACAAATTGTGGTCATAGTTTGCCCCTAAGGAAGTGAAAGATAGGTGGTTATTATAGGTTCTGATGCAAGATCTGAAATTCTTTGATTCATTAGATCCTGAAAGTAACAAATCAGAAAGAACAGATGGAAGGGGAGTATTTACGAGGACAATATCGCCACCATTGCAGCAGGAGGTACGAGGTTCGTGGGCAAATCTAACTGCCCCACATGAACTGCAATTGTCTGGGGGTGGTAATTTGGCCGGCACAGATAGTATGTTGGAACATGGATTGTTTGGGGGAAGGGTAGTAGAAAGTGGGGTTTTTTTCTTCTTGTGTGGTTTTTTTGCTGGTATTGGCACAGGAAGAGGTAAAAACTCAGAAGTAGTCGGGAATATTGTAGGAACATGACTGATCATGTTCACTGAATCTAACAAAGTTGGATCAAAAGTTAAGGGAGGCATAAAACTGTCAGTTGAAACTGGCAAAGGTAAGGCAGTGACATTTGTGTCTAGAATCTGATCACCATACGGGCAAACAAGGTGAGCAGCGGCATGGCCATCGAGATCTGAATGTGAAAGGTGTTTTTGGGTATGATAATTGGTGGACGACCTCTTTTAGGTTTATTTGTTGTAGGCAGCGGGTTAGCTGGTGCATAAAAAGCAGTATGCCTGTGCGTTAAGGTTTGTATTTTAAGCGTGTTTTTTCTCATGTGTTGTTTTTTCCTCTGCCATCTAAGTATGGCGAGCTGTCTGTAAGTATGGGTCGGTGACATTTCACCAGCGACACGATTTGGCAACGCCGCCAAACTATAGGGTTCTACAGCACAGAAAGTTAAAGTGTAGAGAAATGTTAAGAATCAGGTAGGAAGAGAAGCAAAGCACAGAAGGTTGAGAGTAGCAACAGTAAGGACAATGAACAGGTAGAATAAGTTCTATGACTACTACATTAGCTGAAATAAGGATGGACAAATACTGTTATTGAAACACCCCAATAGAAGACTTAACCGTAGCGAAACACCCCAATACAAGATATGTTATCTGTCTTAGAAACTGAAAAGTAATTGTGGACTGATTGTAGGAAGTAGTAGTTAATGCATTAAACAACAAATAAGGTGGGATTTTCTGTAGATCCCTTAACTACGGGGTTTGCCATAGATCCCCTAACTACGAGGGTTTGCAGTAGGCCCCCTGACTACACTGACCTGAAGCAATCTTCTTGTTCTCAAAGGAAAGGATTGTAACACCTTTTTCCCGACAGCCTGGAAGAATTATTAAATGTGTAAGTGTATGTTGACAGATTGCTTATTACATTAAGGTGAAACAACGGTGAAAGACATGTGAGCATTCAACTAAATAAAACAGAGGTAGTACATTTTAATAAATGGAAGGGAGAGAGCAAGTCATTGATGGAAGGAACACATATGCAACTTAAAGTAAGGAACACGTTCACCGTTACACACCTAAATACACATCATGTCATGTATAGCAAGTTCATTAGGTGGACTAACTTCATCATTTGTATTCCTAGGGTTAACTTTTAACTTGTGCAACAGTAGTATTTATAAGGTAGAAGGAAGTAAACTGTAGACATGATGATCACAATGCAGGTTTGTTAAATGGTGAATGTGAAATTTGCCCATTATTGTGAATTACATTATTAAGTACGAGTATTGAATGTGTCCATGTCATAATGAAAGGCAAAGATCTTTATTTTAAAACACAAGTGAAAGGCAATGAACATGTAAGCTTCTTAAACACACACTATAAAACTAAGCTGTGAATAGCAAAGTCGACCAAATGAAAGAAAAGAAATAGCTAAAGAAACACCGAGAAGTATAGTTTATTTTCTTCTTATTTAGCAAAGTAATGAAGAACACATAAATTTTTCATTGTCATTGAACAAATGGAAACACATATTCGTAAATGGCTGTAGTCACGATGATTATAATCCAGTTTGTTAAATGGTGAATGTCGATTTTGCTCATTAAAGTAAATTATCCTACTAAGTACGAGTATTATGTGTGGGAATGTCATAATGAAAACCAAAGATCTTTACTTTAAGATACAAGTCAAAGCCAATGAACATGTAAGCTTCTTAAACACACACTGTAAAAGTAAGCCGTTAATAAGAAAGGCGAGCAAATGATTTTAAAGAATTAGTTAAAGAAACACCAATAAGTAAAGATTACTTTCTCTTCATTTAACAAAGTAAGGAAGAGCACATAAATTTTACCAATGTCAATGAACAAATGGAACAGCATATTCAAATTCAGCTTCACAAATTGGTCATTAAGCTTTAATCACTAAGAAGCTAAAGTAAAGTACAAGCCATAAAGGAAAAATAACAAAATAACTGAGGATCTTCATTTCTATTCACTGAAACAAATCCATAACACATAACTTATCTATACTGAATCAAAGAATAGAAGGGACAAAAACTGATGGACTGTTAACAAACTCTAACTAACATCTTATTACAATGCAAAGCAAAATACAATTTGTTGGCTGAGAATGCCATTTAATTTATCCTAAATAGTCCATGCCATAACGAAAGGCAAAGATCCTTACTTTAAGACACAAGTTAAAGGCAATGAATATGTAAAATTCCTAAACACATACTGTAAAGTAAGTCATTAATAACAAAGATGAGCAAATGATTTAAAAGAAATAACTAAAGAAACACCAATAAGTAAAGTTTATTTTTTTCTCATTCAGCCAAGTAATGAAGAACACATAAATTTCAGCACATGTCAATGAACAGATGAAACGCATATTCAGTTTCGGGTTCCAAAAAATGTTTATTAAGCTTTAATCATTTAGATTCTAAAGTAAAGTACAAGCCATAAAGGGAAGAGACAAAAATAACTGAGGATCTTCATTTTTATTCACTGAAATAGATCCATTACATATAATCTACCTATACTCAATCAAAGAATAGTAGTAAAAAAAGCTAATGGCCTATTAACAAACCCTACCTAACATCGATTACAATGGAAATCCAAAGATAATTTCTTGGTTGAGCATG